>APFE031497337.1:197835-215239 GCA_000404065.3 Pinus taeda
GCCATCTATTGAAAAGGAGATAAATAGGTTGTACAAATCAGGGATCATTGTCCCAATCAAATTTTCAGATTGGATGTCTAACTTGGTGCATGTTAAAAAGAAGACAGGTGAGATTCGCTTATGCATTGATTTAGAAATCTCAATAAAGTTTCATTGAAAGACAACTATCCACTGCCTAAAATGGATCATATACTTTAGCGAGTAGTGGGAGCATCTCGTATATCACTACTTGATGGTTATTCCAAATATAACCAAGTTTCTGTCAATGAAGATGATCGAGACAATACAGCATTCACCACTCCATGGGGAACCTTTCATTATGCTAAAATGCCTTTCAGTTTGAAGAATGCAGGTGCCACATTTCAACGTGCAATGGACTTGGCTTTTGAAAATGAAAACAATGTCTTTTTGGTGGTGTACCTGGATGATTTGACAGTGTTTTCCAAATCTGATGAAGAGCACATGTACCATATGAAAACTGTCTTCCAAAAGTGCAGAAAATATGGCTTGTCGCTAAATCCGAAGAAGAGCTTGTTCACCATGGAGGAAGGAAAACTACTCGGGCACATTATCTCAAAACATGGCATTCGTATTGACCCCGCACGTGTGTGAGCAATTCAGCAAATTGATCTGCCCTGGAATAAAAAAGAGATATAATCGTTCATTGGTAAAATGAATTTTCTACGGCGCTTTGTACCTAATCTTGTTGAGCACCTAAGAGAGTGACAAACATGCTTAAGAAGGACAACCAAGTGAAATGGACAGAGGAGGCTATAAAATCTTTCAATTTGGTCAAACTGGCTCTTTCCTCGCTTTCATTCGCTTTGGAGCATACTATGGCAGTGGTGTTATTGAAGAAAAGAGATAATCATGAAAGACCCATTGCATTCTTCAACAGAGCTATAAGAGATGCAGTCTTAAAATACAACATCATTGAGAAGCAAGCCCTTGCACTTGTGAAGGCACTGAAAGATTTCCGGGTATCTATTCTACATTCTCATATTTTGGCCTATGTTCCTAACACTGTTGTCAATGATGTTTTAGTGCAGACCGATCTAGACAGAAGACGAGGCAAGTGGATTGCAGCCTTGTTGGAATATGATGTGGAAATAAAGCCCACAAAGCTAGTGAAAGGATAGGGATTGGCAAAGTTAATGGCGGAATCAAACTTGCATGCCTTGGACATAAATCTGATCGTTGTTATGTCCAATGAGAATGAGGAAGGATCATCAATTGAGGTATCTGAAATGTTTACTCTTTCTCCGTGGTATTCAAATATCATATATGTGCTTAAAAATTTGTCACCACTGCCCGACATGACTAGAAACAAAGTGAGAACAGTCAAGTTGAAGGCTACCAAGTTTTGCATTCTAAATTCTGCACTGTATTGGAAAGATCTTGGTGGAATTTTGTTAAATTTTTTGGTGGAAAAGGAAGCAAAGAAGGTCATGGAGGACTTCCACCAAGGAGACTGTGGTGGTCACCTTTTTTGGAAGTCAACAGCAAATAAAATTCCAAGAGCAGGGTACTATTGGCTGACATTGTTTGCTGATGTATATAAGATGGTCAAGCGCTGTCATAAGTGTTAGGTTTTCGAAGGAAAGTAGAAGTTACAGCCTCTACCACTCAAGCCCATAGAGGTAAGTGCTCCTTTTCAACAATGGGGATTGGATTTCATTGGTGAAATTCATCCTGCTTCTTCCAGTCAGCATAGATGTATCCTCACAGCGACAAATTATTTCACGAAATGGATCAAGGCAATTCCCACTAGAAAAGCTACTAATGTGGTAATCATTTCATTCCTTGAGAATAACATCTTGTCTCGCTTTGGTTGCCCGAATAAATTAATCACTAATAACACAACAACTTTCAAATCAAAAAGGATGGTAGAGTTTTGTCATAAATATCACATCAATTTGGGTCACTCAACTGCCTATCATCTGCAAGGCAATGGATTGGCGGAGTCTTCCAACAAATCATTGGTCAACATCATCAAGAAGCTGCTAGAAATAAACAAGAAGAGCTGGCATAAGAGGTTGGTCAATGCACTGTGGGCAGATCGGGTCAGTCAGAAGAAATCCATAGGTACATCACCTTTCGAGCTTGTTTATGGAGTTTATATAGTATTTCCTACCTCTCTCGCTGCCCCAGTGGTCAAACTTCTTCAGGAGGGCAGCAGTGAAGAAGATCTCATGCAGAGAAGGTTGGTGATGTGGTGTTGAAGTGGGATGCAAGGAATGAGGAGAAAGGTAAGCACGGTAAGTTCGAGAATCTTTGGAAAGGTCCTTTCAAGATTGTAGCATATCGGGGTCAAAATACCTTTCTTCTGAAGGAAATGAACGGGGAAGATTGTCTAGGAGGGCCGATCAATGGTCAGCTGCTCAAGCGGTACCATTTCTGAGTTATTAATGTTGCTTCCACTATCATTGTAAATACCATTTTTTATTTCAGTTTAGTTAGAGTTTGTCAAGTTAGTTTTCAAGTCATTTCAATGTCAAATTTAAGTCAGTTTTTTGGTCATTCCAGTTTCATAAATGAGTCAGAGTCCAGTGTTGTTTGTCGAAATAATGACTCCATAGCCCAGTGGACGAAAGGCACTGCCTAGCTCTTCCAGAGATCTGTTGTTCTTAGCACCTCCAAGGAGCTACCATCCCCCATTGGATCCAATTTTAGAGTCGGTCTTGTCAGTCCTCCATCAGAGATCAAAACTCTTTAAGCATCTCATTTTTAGGTGTCCCGCTCCATTCACTCAGCTGCATTCCACTAGGGGCATGCCATAATCTGACGGAAAAGGTCATGCTAGTCATTTCCCCTCATGTATGGCTCCTGCTGGCTTAGGTCTTTTGTCAATGATCACCAAAGTCCATGATAGTCAAGGTATGGTCCTTTAATGGAAAAAAATCATTTTTGATCATTAGGTTTAGGGATTAAGCAATTTGGTCTTCAACCAAAGCCATGCAAGCTAGAGTGAGGCCCTTACAAAGTTATGATTCAGAGAGTTTCATCGTCATGTTGATAGACTTCGACTCAAAAGTAAAATAGTTTCATTTGTGATAAAATTTTCAAAAAAGTCATCCGTTGATTTCTTCAGGTGCAGGCATGGTTTCCGTGGCCAAACGTTCTGTCGTGCAATCCCTGCAAACAATGCTGAAAATTTCATCATTTGAGCTAAAATTTCAAAGGGAAAGTGAAAATTAGTGTTGCTTTAAGTCAGTGAAAAAGTGTCAAAACACAACATTGGAAAAATGGGTTTTTGAAGAAGTAAAAATTTAACCCATGACTTTCAAGTCTTTATATACAAATTTTCACCAAAATCAAAGCCATTGTGCAAATCAAGTTCATAGGGAGACATTGCAAAGTGTTTGAGTGTGCATCGTGCATGTTTGGAACAAAGGTGGAGGCAGTTTTCAGGGCGTGGCACATATACACAGGAGCGCGACGCACACAGAGGCACCCCTTAGTGCATTTTTTCAACGGGCGCGACACACACCCATGGCGTGGTGCACTGGGTTTGGCACATGGCGCACACCCACAAAGGGCCAAAACCGTGCCAAATTTCCTCAAATTTCTTGTGAAGCCCCTCAAATTGACAGGTAGGCTCTATGACATGACTTGTTCATCAAAGTTTATAAATGATATGGTGGTTTATGGCTATGTTTGAATGCAACAAAACTCATAAATTAACCACAAGAAAACACCAAAGGCCATTGTTGCTAGGGTTGCATAATTGTGGTATTGAGGCCAAGGTTCCATTTTCACCCACCATTTTTCCCTTACCTACTATTTTGCCCTATCCTCCCTTTCTCATTTTTCCTATTATCCCTACCCTAAAACACTACCAAACCCTATTCCCTTTCCCCTCCTCTTATTTGCCAACATAACACCCCAAAACCCCACCTTATCCAAACCCCAAAACCCTACCCTATCAAATACCCAAACCCCCTACATATCCCTAAACAAACTTCTCCCCATAACCCCTATTCCCATCACATTACTCCCATCCTAATACTCCCTTTTGTTTCATTGTTCTCCTTGGTGACAGATATCACAAGAGCACCCAGCCTCACACCATCATCAAAGGGCAGCCTAAGTACAATACACACAGTAGTCATGGCATCACATCATTCATCAGAGTATGAGATGGAGACACAAAGTGACTCATCCTCAGAAGAACAGGCTCCCAGAAGACATCACAAGAGTGGCAAACATGTCAGGGATGAGCCCACTACCCTCACTGAATTACAAGCATACCCTCTTGCCATGTCATGTTTCCAGCACCTAGCGTGTTTTGAATTTTTTCAAAGGGTGGCTAATGTTACAGTTCATCATGAGTTGGCCCATCTTTTGTGCTTCACCTACATGGAGGTTAGTCTATCTTGGCTGGGGTCACCTTCACATTGACACTCGAAACTATCTCAGTGGCAACAGGCATACCAAATGTTGGAGAATAGTGGCATAAGAAGAAGAAGGTGGATAGGAAACACCATGAGCCTTACATTAAGGCTAGATTCTTGAGTCAGCTCACAAGAGACTTCCCATTCAGATATTTGAAAGATGAGTATGCTCCACTCATGAAATTGATCATGAAGTACTTCAGCTGTGAGGGGAGGTTCTCTCGACTATATGCCTATCACATTTTTCATTTGCAGGAACATAGAGAGGACGAACACCTTCATTTAGCATAAGACCCCTCAGCAGCAGCTTAACAGTGTTTATCACTTTGCTCTTATCCAGATTTTGGTGGATCAATAGTTGGGATTACAGGGCATTGCTTGGGAGGACTTCATCTCCCGTGACTTCTTCAACACTTCACAGGTACTATCAGAGCTAGAGCATGAGATAGGTGGTCCTTCTCATCAGTATGAGCACCATGAGACCACAACTATGCCAGTATTTGTGACATATCAAAGAGGCAATAGGAACTTGTTTGCAGCAGCAAAGCGAGTGTTATCTCCACCCCGGGTGGAAGGGACCTTGCTTCTGGCATCGACTACATAGGTACAAGACAAGGGCAAAAATCCCATGCATGATGAGCAGCCATCAGGTGAACAGGAGGCCGATTTCATCCTCATTCAGGATGATGATGCAGATGTGGCGAGTGCCCGACTTAGGATGACTATTCAGGAGCAGAACACGGAGATCCAAGACTTGTCACTCAATGTGGAGAGGGCCAAATGGATCATCAAGTATTTGGAGCAGAGGAACAAATAGCTTGAGGACCAGCATGAGATCATGGAGCTGCAAAACATCTGTGAGAATCGACAAGCTGCCCAACAAAGTAGGATTGAGCTCACTACCTTGGAGCAAGAGATCAACAATTACCATGAGTCCTGGCTCGAGCGGATCAACATCCACCTAGAGAGACTACTGGAGAAGGCTGACAGAGACTAAAGCATACTGAGGAGGCTTTTTTATCATTACAGGGCACGGAACATGATTTCAAAGGCCTCGATAAGGAGCTTGAAGGCAAAATTGAGAAAAGCAACAAAATAGGCAAAAGAGGCAAAAGAGCAAGATCGGCTTCGAATCTTGGCTGAAGCTTTTGTGGCCTAGCATAGTGCCTCTTAGAGAACCTCCAACCCATATTTCAAGAAATTTGGGGCAATTTTGGTCACATGGTAATTTTTTTGTCAAAACACAGGTTTGTTCTCCCTATGCGTCGTGCCACTGGCGCGACGCTTAGGCTTGGGAGCTCCAAATGACAAATGGCTTGAACTATTGGATTCATCATGAAAAATCATGACTACTGGTGCTTGGACAAGAAATTTGGGTATGATTTGAGTCTCCAGGAGGTCAAAAACAGCGAACAAATGGCCTCTCTGCCCCTATTTTGACACACAGGAAGCAGTCTTGGGAGAATGAATATTTGGAGGGCAAATGAGCACCAAATTCAGAAATTCTACTTGGGTGGGAAAGTAGACAGGATCAGCTTTCCAACAAGAACACATAGGCACATTTTGGACTCCTACAAGTGCCTCAAAATAGGCTCCAAAGTGGCACGACGCATATAGAAAGTGGCGTGGTGCATATAGGGAAAAAGGCCAATTTCACCTCCATTTCACAAAATTTCGATTCGCAACTTTCCACAAGTGGGCCCGCTCATCTAAATTTCACTTTTTCAGCACCTGAGGCAGAATTTAAATTATTTTGACTCCAAATATGCTTCTATCCAAGTGGCAAAGGAAGGAAAACAGTCACCCAAGCCATTTGTCATGTTTGTAACACTGCACCTGTAGCTAATGGTTGGCTTTCCACCTCCATTTTGTAATGATTCGAGTAACTCCCCAATGCTTGGGAATTCTATCTCCTCATGGCACATTCTATATATTGTATGCAAACCATTTTCAAAGCGTTGGTTGGCTTGTAACTTCTGGGAGATTGTGGGAAAGAAACTTCGTTTCTTCATTGTATATTTTGACATAGGATTAATAAAAGGCAGCGGCTCTGTTTCATAAGATTCATGTGGTTGTGAGTGTAGAAAATGTGTCTCTTATGTTTCATATGTATTTCTTTATGTTTCATAGTTCATTTCATATTCATTTCCTGTGAAATTTTGTAAGTTAGATAAGGTAGAATTCAATTTTATTGCTCTGCCTGTGGGAAACTTTCATGTTGAGTGTTCTTTCTTCCGTTGAAAAGGATTCATGTGCATATGCCATTTTCACCCTCCTGAGAAATCTCTCCATTCCGTGCTATTTCAAACTAAATTTCTAGACATTCTGCATGTCTTTCCCCACAAAGTAATATGTTCCTTTGTATTTCATCCTCTGCTCATTGTTGTCCGTTGGTCCCATACCATCCTAGAAACACAGTCATTCATAAAAATCACTTCCTGTATCCATATTTACTTACTAACCTAAGCTCAATATTTAATTGTAAGTCATCTCAGACCATTTCGTTTACTTATTCACTGAGCGTGACATGGAGAGAGCCCTTTCCTGTTCTGGTAGGGCTAGCTACCAAACTGAGCGTGGTTTGTGGTTACCCTGAATTTTTCCTTCCTTCTGCCTAAGGTGGATTTAGGTGCTAACAGGGAGAAAGGATGTGGTAAGACCACACCATCTCAAATTGTTAGCAGTATTAAGACAAAAGTGTGTTGTAAATTTGCCGGCATATTTAAATTCTTTATTGCATGATGCTTCTCGAAGCATAAGGAAATCTCGTCATACAGAGATGGTAGTAAACCATCATGGCTTAATTTGTCTTATAGTCAGTTATAGTATTGCTCAACAACAGATTAGTTGGGAAGAATTGGTATTCTCAATAGATAGGGGATTGCCCTTACCAACCCCAAAAGGGAAAATAACCACCAGTACATAAATAAGATCGTAGAAACACAGACAGACCGCCAGCTTCAGGAGAAGCAAGGGAATGTTGGGAAGTCTCCAAGATAATAGTAGCTAACCCTTAGAGATATATGTCTCAGAGGATGAGCAATCCCCACAGCTTGAAGGAGGGGAAAACGTATAAGAAGAGTTGGAAGAAGAATTGGAGGAAGAAACTGAGCACTCAGATGAGGAAGAAAGGGAAGAAGCAGAACCTCCTGTAACCTCCAGTGCAAGCCCACTACAAAATCCACTGCAAGAAGATGAATTGGCCTAAAGTTTGGCCTATATGGGTGAGTACATTCAACCTCAGAGCCCGTTCAACCTCAATATTAAGGCAGGGCAATCACAAGAATGCTCTGCTCAGAGTAACAGTGCATCTGAGGAGATGAATGATGAGGAAGAAGAAGCACAATCACAAGAACACTCTATTGACAGTAAGAGTGTATTCGAGGAGATGAATGATGAAGAAAAAGTAGAAGAAAAAGTCACCTGGGAAATAGTAGATAAAAGCAGGGTTACCTCCCTTGAGTAACCTAATCAGGATGAGGAGAACACTGAAGAAGTGTTCCAAGCAGAAAATATGGAAACAAGCCAGGGTAAGGGCACAATCCCTGAAGAACAAAACGCAGCTGAGCAGCCAAGTCCACTCAAGGAGATAGTTGTTCCTCTCAAGAAAAATAAGATGAAGATGAATGAAATCAAGAGGCTGTGAAAGGAACATCAAAGGCTACTAAATATAGTAAAACAACTCATACAACAGATAAGGGTCCTAAAAAAGAGGAAAATCTCAAAAATAACCCCAAGAACAAAGGATGCATCCACCTAGATGAAACCCCATAAAATAAAGGCTAAGGGGACTCAAACTAAGCCCATATCCATTAGGGATAGCAAGGAACAACATACTACTGTTATAGATGCAGTGGTCCAAAAAAAAGACACACAAGTCTATAATAAGGACATCCAGACAGAGGCATTGTCCTCTAGCATCATGACCAACTAGATAGTTCATGACAAAGAAACACAGACTGAGGGAACCAGATGTCACAATAAGAAGATCCAGGTAGATCTTCAACCTAAAATTGTTTTGACGGACAATGACCCTAGTGTAGTAAAACTTCAAGAGGAACTAGCACATGCGTAGTAGACTATAGAAAAGTTGGCAGAAGAGATTGTTTCTCAGCAGAAATACCAAAAGTTACAGCAGCAAGTAAAGAACATCAATGCATCGGAGAGTGAGGCCTTTGATATATGTCAGAGAGTAGAGGAAAAAGTTAAAAAGGTAACCAATAGACTATACACAGTTATGGGTCACATGGATACTCTTTGTTCTCTATATACAGATGTTCTAGCATGTATGTCCCCTACCAAAAATTATGCTTTTTTTATTAGAAAGATATTTGCAGTTAAAAATTAAGGCTATTGAGGTAAGGAAGCCTATAGAATTGAAAATTGTTGATGATTTCATTAACTGCTATAAACACTATGGAGTAAAGGTTCAGCGATTACTCTATGAGTTTTATTTGCATAACTTTATATTGGAGGAGGAAATGGAGAAGAATCCAAGTCCCTTTGTGGGTGATGTCCAGTTTCAAGCATTCATTTCATTTCTTGTTAACTAGTTAAAGTGGCTCAAGGCCCATAACACCTTTCAGAGACAAGAAACCGAGTTATACCTTTGGGTAATGGGTGAGCCAAAAACCCCATTACAACTGTGGGATAAGCATAGAATCTTAATGAGAAAAAAGGGTGTGATCTAGACATTGGGACCCATTCACCAAGTAGTTGTCCAACAAGGAATAGAATACTTCTTATCCATCAAAGATCTTGTCATAACAACAACTAAACTCCGATAGAGGACTTCCAATTGGAATGTTCAGGATAGAGAGCCATTCAATTACAAAAAAATTAAGTTAGTTGCTGGTTGTCTAGTTATCTATAGTAACCTCATCTTGAGAGAGGGCCCGTATTGGCTAGGTTGTTGGTTTCGAAGCCCAATTATCTGTTAACCTGCAGCAGGGTATTAGGCCCTATATGAATTGCTTGAAGGGCAGACAAGGTACATTTTTGAAGTTTTAGCTACACTTCATGGTTTTAGACCACTTCATGAAAATCCCTCTCCAGCCTATTCCCTAATTGCCTTGCATGCAAATTACACGGTTTTCATGAGGGAATGAAAAAGGGTAAGCAGGGGGGTGTGTTGAGCGATGGAAAAGGTATGTATTTACCATTTATTTCTTTATCTTTTGCTTTGAATCATAACTCCTTTACATTCTAAGATGGTAATATGTTAAAGAATTATGATAGAATTAAGGAGATTTGTGATTGATACAAAATAACAAATTATTGTCTTTTTATATGAAGGAGATAGAAAATCACTATTCGAGAGGAAAAGACAAAGCAGAAGAAACTTCTATCCCTTCGACAGGAAGTCGTATCGAAACAGGGAGATCAAGATCAGAGTGCATGATCCAAGAAAAGAAAGAGGAAGCACGGCATCAGCACAAGAAGAAAAAACGATAAACTGGAGGTCAAAGATATAGCCAATCCATTAGGATCCTTTGATTCTGAGGGATCGCTGCTTCAAGACTTATCTATACTCTTGATACTTCTGCCTGGCCATTATAAAAAGGGACAATGCTTGTAGCTCGAGGGCAGATATTATTACCAATTTGTAGAACTTAATGTTGTAATCTCAAAATTTATCATCAACTCTCTTTGAAGAGCGATAGTTGTAAACTTTGCCATATATGATTAATATATAACTTAGTTTTTGTTCCATTATTTGATCCTAGAGTAGACTCAGTGGTGCTTCACTAGTGGCTAAGGGACAAACCCTGGTGGATCCACTTGCTTCTTGTATCACTACTTTACAATTACAGTCTTGTGTGGTTTGATTTCCTTTGCATTTCCTTAACTCGCTTTATTTGGTAATCTTTTGTTTCTGAACATTTCACTGAATTGCTCTGTTATATTGAAATCATAATTAGATTGCGTTGATAGCAAGATTATTATTCATAACTTAAAATGTCATGCCGTTCATTCTGAAATAATATTACGTTGTCTAATTCAAATTCCACTATTCATTTACAGTTTTGATTGTTGTTCATTTAACTACAGTTCATTTACAAGTGTGAGTGTTGTTCACTTAATTGTTTTTCAATTATAATTGCGATTGTCATTCCTTTATATGTGTGATTCATGTTCATTCTGCTAGGATAAGATTGTTGATTCAATTTAGTTTACAGTCGTTATGTGTTTCCACTTAATTAGCTTTACTATTCTGTTATGTTTTAGATTACTGTTCAATTCATTTATGTTAGATTAAGCTTTTCTATTCAGTTTCCTAATAGACATAATTTCTATTCCTTTTCTGTAAGGATTTTCTTTCACCTTTTAATTGATAGTGCAACAAGTGTGTTTTAGGAAGAATTTCCAATTGAATTCTCATTTCTAGTTATTTGCTTTAGTGTGGATTGAAAGATCAATAACTGTAAAGAACATTGACTATCACTGTCTAAGTTCTCAGATTGGAGATCTTGTTTATGAATGATTTCATTTATACCAGTTGACAAAGGAAAGAGTTATCACTACTACATCCTTAATTGATAGATTGTTGTGGTTTTCTGAATGAATGATCTAATTTTCAGGGCATTAAGTTTTCTTTTAATTACAAGTAGATTCTATTTCCAACATCCGTTTAATCGTGTATTTATCATTGTACTGCAAATTAGAAAACATTACTTTTTAATCAATTGACTGCCTTAGACTGAGTACACTCTTGAGATAAAAAATCTTACCTAGATTGATAATTAATGTAGGATAAATAGCGGTTAAAAAGAAATATTTTATCACTCAACAACCACATGAGACCTACTACCATATGCCCCATTACTCCTGTCCTCTTGTACATAACTACGCTATGTTTATCCATGTGTCTACAAGTTTGGCAAACTCTGAAGGATAACGACATTGACCTCTACGTTTTTCTCATATGCCCTGGAAAGTATTTCCCATGGTTGAATGATCATGAAATATCCCTAGTAAAAATTCCATGTAAAAATATATAAGACCACAATCAATGGGACACTTATTCCAAGCTGAATGTTGGGAAGGATAGCCTAGGGGGTGTTCATTTGGTTTTTTATGGCTAAAGAAATTGCAAAGGAAAATGCTAAGTCTTTGAAAAGGAAAAATGGCATTTTTGGGACATTTACTTATGAAAATAATGGAATTAGGAGAAAAGGGAGGTGAAAGGTCACATGTTGCATGTGAGGAAATTGAAGGAAAATAATGGAAAATGAAGAAAATAGAGGCCTCATTCATAAAAAGGCTTATGAGGATCGGTTGGTAACATTTTGTCAGTTTAACTTTGGAGTTCTCTCACTTTTCTCTCTCACTCACACTCTTGGACACTTAGAGTTTCTAGGATCACTTTGGCATTGGATGAAGAAAGGAAAAGAAGGAAAAATGAAGAAAAGATAAAGAAGGGAAAGGTAGGATCAAGCAGCTACAATAAGCCTCATCGCAAGTATCAACTTGTATGTGTATTTTCCCTTCTAGATTTGGCATGCATGGGATTGCATTTGTTAATTTTCTATCATGGCATGAGTTTTTCCAAGTGGGATAGTATTTTCATCTTAGCCTTGTCATTTCCTAATAGATTTATTGAGATGGGTTCTCTCAATTGGTTTATATGGGATTGCCAGAGTGGATTCAAAGCTGAGTGGGGTGGATCTCCTAATTGACAAACACATGGTCTGAGTGGTCCCTGAACTAGACTGAGGATCACGAAGGCACTAATGTAGTAACCCTTAAACCAGCATGTGAGTTGTGATAATGCCAGATTGTCTACCTTGTTGGGCCTAGGAATCCTTGTCAATGAATGGAGGGATATATGGTAGATCCAAGAGGAGGTTTTTTTTTTTTTTTTTTTTTTTTTCGTTGGGCGTACTGATCCTGCGATGGGATGCATGGTAAATCCTGGAGAGTATGTCTCAATGTAGAGCCTAGTGATCCTTGGATCAAACTGTGGGTCGCAATAAAGCCTGAGAGTCTAGGAGGCACTCAAATTCCTCATGTTTTAGGTAGAGAACTCTGGTGGTATCCATGTTGAATGGTATTTTTGGTGTGTTCTATGAGTCCCACATTCATGCTTGGAATATGGCATGGGGGTGATTGACTAAGGAGAGACTTGGCTCAGCTAATATATGGTCAGGTGGAATGTGGTAGTCCCATATTTAGTTGGTTCATTGCATTCATTAATGATAAATTAATTCCCTTGATTTTCACGTATAAATGTATTGATGTATATGTGGATTTTCATGGTTGATATATCTATGGTATTTTTGTTCCTTTGATGTTGGTTATATGTATATTTTATGTATGGCTCTCAGCATGTTTTTACTTTTATATGAATGGATAATGTGGCTATGACCTAATAGATGATAATGTGACAATTGACATGAGGGAACAATGGTTCATAACAATCCTCATATAAGTATGAGATCCATACACTTGATTCTGTTGTTTACACCTATATGTTACATGTTGATGATATGTTCGATGAAATGCCTATCATGGCTAGTAGGGGTTTGGTTATGATCTTGTTTAGTTATTTTCTTTGCATCATTTTTATCTTGTACTTTTACTAGTTTCAAGTTATCACTCCATTCTGGGCAGTGGCCTAGGCTCCAGACCTGAAAAAATTGGCTTAAATCCGAAGGTCACTGGCACATAACTGGAAATTTTGGTCTCTCTTTGTTGGCAGGCAAGCCTGTGAAAACGACTTTAAGTTGTTGGTCGCTCCCTTTCCCATAACATGAGAGCGACTATGGACTAAGAGGTTGATAATAACATTGGGACCCAGGGACATGTTGTTTGAGTGGTTGACATGTGCCTTGAGGGTTTTGTTGCTAATGCTGGATGATTGTGTGTGATGTTTCATCAATTGCACATCCTGAAGGTCATACAAGAAGTCAAATCTGATCATAGTATCATCTCATATAATGTTTACACTGGTTGGTGTGGTTACTTGGCTATATGTGGGAGGAAGGTGTTACAGAGTGGTATCGAAGCATGGCTCAATTCTTAAACTGGATGGGTGGTGTGTGTTGGTCATGCATGCATGTCAGTTGCATGTGTGCCTCTTATATTTTTATTTCATCTGGTTGTTTCATTTGCTTGATGATTGATTATGGTTGTAGTATGGCTATCATGGATAATTTGATATTGTTGTCGTGAAATGTATTTTTCATGAGTATGTGACTGGTTGCATATGGTTATATGTCATTTACATGTTGCTTATATGTCACCTACTTACATCCTTGTATGTTAGGTTGCATTCTTGTAGGTTTGATTACATGTATCAGTCTTGTAGGTTGGTTACAAGAATTGATCACTTATGTTTGACTACATGCATTCATGTGTATGTGTAGTTGATTAGAAATTGCTTATGCATGTTGATGGTTGCATGTGGAAATGTGTAAAATGGATTAATGGTTGTTTTCATGCATGAGGTCATCGTGTGTTAGTTGATATGACCATGCATTGATGACTGGACCCTAGCTAGAATCATGTGAATATGGTTTGGTACTTATGTGTTATATGTTGTTGGGACAGGGTCCCCTGGGTCAAGTTTTGATAAGATATTGTAAATTATCCACATTTTGAGGAGTGTACCACGAGTAGCACAGGTCTCTAGGAGTTAAGGGGATTTATGGACGTCAAAGCCCATTAGTTTTTGTATTGCTTTGAGATCTGCCCATGGTTTTCCGACCATTGTATTGTAATGGGAAAATGTATATAAACGGGTGTCTTAGCGAGTTTAAGAGAGAATGGAATTTGATATGTTTTAAGTATGTATGATCTTTATCTATTTTTGGCAAAGGGGAACGCTCTGGCACTTGAGTGCGTGGAGGCCATGGTAAGTCCATAGTTGAGTGCGCAGGCTACTACAATTGTGTTCACAAGGTCTGAAAAGTTTGCATATGGAAGATCTAAAGTAATAAAAAAAAATGTAGAAATTTTGTGTCTAATTTATATACTTAAGTTCTTTATGTATTTACATGCAAATGAATTCCATTTATTTGTATTTTATTTTAAGTACACTGTGAATATCTGGATCTATTGTTATATGTTATTTTATGCATGACTATACGTTTACAAGAAGTTCATAACTCTGTTTAACTAAAAATTACTTTAAGTTTGGGTATTTCATGGATAAGGGTTCACGAAGGTCAGATTAGGCTTGAAACTAAAGAAACAACTTAACCCCATGTCACATAGCGTTCTAAATGGAAAAAACACATTCTAGCATCCCCCAATACTGCTTTGGGTGAGACTACAACCTGCGCTATGCGGGTTGTTGCTGGAAGGGCTAGTTATGTAGGGTTTTGTTGGTTAGCATAACTAATTTTGAACTTGGGTCCAAGCCCCATCAAGCCAACAAATGGTTCCATTGTGGGGACCAAGATCTAAATGAGGCATCTGTGATGTGGCGTAAGTGAATACCAACTAATAAGGAAATAGAGAAGTTGATAGATAGGAAGTTGCACATGTTTGTAGCTCAGGAGAACCATAATCCACGTTTGTCAAAAGAAAAGTGGTTACAAAGATATCTCTACACAGATGTACACAAATTTTTCCTTTCAACATTCCCTCGTCAATTACATAAGTGGCTGTCCAACTTAGCAGATAACGAACCTACCTGGAAGCATGACAAGCATATTTTGTGGACTCCAGAATTAGTCAAATGCCTTGATGATCTAATTATAAGGTTGTAAGGGGTTTTGATTAATGTATTGATAGTATCTTGCACAGTTTCATCACTAAATTTGCAGTAGATACATATATGTCTTATAGAGAAGCCAAGCAATGATTCTTCAAAGGTCCAAGAGGTAAGTACCTAAAATCATTTAAAACTTGGATAAAAACTATTTTGTGTGAAAAATGGATTATGCCTTTACCTTAATGTTTAAGAGGCATCATATTGGATCTATGTGAAGTGGAAAGTGATTCAAGGTAGATCTAGAAAAATTCGTCAAAAGTGAATACAATGTTTTATTGGGAGAGTCTGACAATGAAGGATAAAGAAATAGCCCAAGTACGCCCATAAGTGCGGTGCAGACAGTAGATCAAGATACTTATAGAATTCCACATCCATCCATTCCACCTCTATCTTTGCCTCCACATCATACACATACACCTACACCTACACCTCCACCCCAACCTCGACCTCCACTATTCAGTATGGTGAATATAGTGAGAATGCATGTATTCAACGGTTAGGGATCAGAGGATCCTGATTAGTTTTGGCTCATTGCAGAGGATGCACAGAAAGCATAGTAGATAAATGATGACAATGTGAAGAAATTGCTACTAGTTATAGTGCTACAGGATAGAGTTCTTACATGGTACACTAGATATAGTACAACTCATCAGGCTATTTCATTAGCTACCACAAAGGATGTGTTGAATGCATTAGGAAGCAAAAGTCACAAGCTCAGTGTGTGATCGAAATCAAGGAGCTCAAGAAAAGGGTTAATGAGTTTGCGTGGGATATAAATCAACAATTGAAGTGCTTACTGAGCCAAGCTAACCTTCAGATTTCAGATAAACAACAAAGGGACTGGTAAATAGCTTCACTATTACCTCACTTAAGATTTCAATTATCTCAGCAGAAGATTGGGTCTCAGGCTAAAGTGTTGAGAATCACAAAGAAGCTAGAAGCTTCACCTATTGATCCAAGACCTTTTTCTTATAGATTTATTAAAGAATTACATACATAAATTCTAGCTTAAACATAGAAATTTAAAGTGCACATGAGAGAAGAGGAGAAACACATAGAACATGAAAGAAGATAAGAGACTTGATAATGGAGTTCATCCATTTGGACTACATCTTTGGGCCCTACTCGATCAATGGGAGGCGTTAATTCATTAAGTGGCATGAGAAAGAAGACTACAATCATCATTTACAAAAAGCAATTTTATACCTCCGTACTGGAAAATGGCCAAAAAATGCAGAACTTTGTTGGAGAAATGAATAGAACCATTGCATTTGTGGCATCGAGAAATGCTGAAACCATATAAAATTTGTCAAAATCTGACAAAGTAAAAATCTACCCCACTGGAGAAAATGCTCAGATCATGGTTCCACCCCTCTCTCTACATTGCTCATGGTTTTGCCACCTGCAAATGAACCTACCTCAAATTGCATGCACGATCCTCCTCCTGAGTGCATTGGTGAGCTGATTTTTAAATATCACAAGGTGGGAAGACTTTTCCAAAAATCCCTTGGGCGATGTGGTTAGAGATTTGTTTGTTGTGGATGGGGTCAGGCAATCAAACCCCACCCAATCCCATTTTACATAACAAAATTTTCATTTTGAGAAGGGAGGTCTAGCTGGACCCGCCTTGGGTAGACAATCCACCTCACCTGTCACGAGATCCATGGTGGTCTATACCCATTTTATCATGGGTGGTTGATGGTTGGGTCTGTGCCCCAAGGGTCGGCCCACCACCTACTCCTCTACACTATGTAACGGTTTCGTCTTGCCCAAAATTCACGGGTCTACCAAGTATGGGGTGTTATAGACATTTTTGGGCACTGCAACCCCAATGATAAATGTCCATAAACTAAGGGCTCGTAAGTCCCTAAAAGCGTTGCTTCACTACCTAAAGGAACAAGGTCAGCTGATTACATCATCTCCCAGAAGTTCTCCACTAAAAACTACTCAGAAATGGTCAAAACTGGACCATACTGAATACCCAGTAGAGAGGGTGTGATGCATATCACCTTCCTGCATACTTGATGTCCCCTCTGTAGGGTGCGATGGGTGAGAATGGACAAATGGCAGAGACAATTTGCGAGGTGGAAGATCATAGAATCTTCCAGAAGCTTCCCCTTTGACACTTGCCTCTATGTTTTCGACGAGGGATGAGTAAGAGATCATCAGTCTCCAAGTGGAATCAAGAACTATCAGAGAGAGGACACTAATTAAAACCCCAGAAGATGACTCACCCCCCTACAATCATCTATATATGGATCCCTCATCACAGAGATCCAGAGGCTGGAAT
>APFE031497337.1:222939-235476 GCA_000404065.3 Pinus taeda
AGTGTTGGGTGATCTAAGCTTTACTTGAGGTGAAGAAGGGATTTCTTGCTGGAGGATGATGCTGGGTCAGAACAATTGGTTGTAATCCTCTTGCTATTCTTGATATTAATAAAGTTATTCATGTTTTCCTCCACATGCTTGTATGTTTGATTGTATATGCATTTGTGTGGTTAATACATATATGATCCTGTGTTATTTATGAATATAGATCTCTACGCTTCGATAGTATTATGCTGCTTTGATTCCACAAGTGCTCTTTGAAGCTGGGCATATGAAGAAGAAGCAGCAAAGATCTATCAGGAAGGAGAGGAATCAAGCAAGTAACTAAGCGCAAGACTAAGGTTGGTGTCCTTTGTTCCACTCTTATCTATTTTTCATAAAGGAAAGTGAAAGTGGTCTTTACTTGTTTGTTTCTAAGATAGCTACCAGTCTTAGTGGGAATAGAAGCTCCGAGTGGACACTATTCCCAGTAACATTGGCGGAGGGGTTGGGGGTAGTGGCCCACCCCTCTAATATTACATGTATGACCAGGGTTGTGGTGGTGGGGTTGATGGCCTGCCACCCCCCTTTTTTTAATAATTTTTGTTTTAAAACAATATGGTCGTTTTTGAAAATCCAAAGTTTGGACCGAAGGAGGCATTTTAACAAGGCAACAATTTTTCCTAGAATCTGGCTAGAGTTGACTGGATTCCTTCCACTGGAAAACTTCCAAATTGTGTCTCCATTAACCCTACCCAGTTAGCAAAAATCAACCAAAACTTTGACTGCCTCTATCTTCCTCATCCAAACTCGGATTGGAGTGCCATTCACACCGTTGGAATCTGGGTTACGAGCAATTCAATTTGATGCCATGTTAGTTTACTTTCCGACTCTTTGAATTTTGATCCCTTTTCATACCACTTGTCTCTCAAGATCCACCTAGATCAATCCTCCCCATTGAGGAACTTTTGGACCGCCAAAAACTTTATCAGTCAATTGGCAAGTGAGGGAATTGTTCTCTCACTCTTTCCTTTTCTAGCCATTTTTCCTTGCTAGGGTGCATCCCTTTGAAACCAACTCTAAGGTATTCCACATCTACCCATAGTGAAGTCCTCGTCCTTCTGTAAAAGATGATATCTCCAAGTAACTCATCGAGATACTCTAGTGCAAAGTCATCAACTGTAGGAACTGTGCCCACCTCTTTAGTGTCCATAATCAATGGTGGCTCATACAACTTTAAGTTTTCCACATTCACTATGAAGTACATTTGCATATATGTCAGCAAATCAAGACAGAAGGCATTTTTTCCAATCTTCTCCAAGATGGTGAATGGATCATACCAGATTGGTCGCAACTTCTTCCCTTCTCCCTTCATCTTGTCCTTGTTGATATGGAACCATGCTTTGTTGCCCACTTGAAATCGATGGCTGACTTGGTGTTTGTCATGTCGAGCCTTGTACTAGGCCTAACTTTTCTCCAACTTCTCCTATACTGCTTGGTGAATGAATTCGATCCAATAAATGAGCTGTTGTGCTTTGTCCCTATCATCACGTCCATTGGAGTCATCTTCCCTTCCAAATACCATATCAAAAGGATCTTTTGGCAGGTAGCCAAAACATGTCTCAAATAGTGAATGATGTTTATATGAGTGCACTGCTCGATTGTAGGAATGATGCACATATGGAAGATGCTCATACCACAACTTAGGATGTTTCCCACAATAGCCTCACAACAAGTGTACAATGGTGTGGTTGACAACCCCTTTTGTCGGTTAGTCTGTGGATGAAATGTCGTGCTTCTTTTCAACTTGGTGTCCATAATCTTCCACAAGCTGGTCCAAAACTCTCCGAGAAAGCGAGAGTCTCGATCTAACACAATCGATGTGGGCAACCCAAAATGGACCCAAACATGCTGAAAGAAAAGATAAGTAATATCCTCTACAGTGATCTACGTTTTACAAGGCATTAAAATACACATCTTACTAAAACAGTCAACGATGACATACAAATAGTCATGAATTTTTCTAGACAAAGGCAAACCTCCTGCAAAATCCATCGACACACTTTCCCATGGACGACTCGGAATAGGGAGTGGTGTGTAGAGCCTGAGTTTTCTATTAGAGGGCTTTGAAACAAAACACGTCACACATCCCTTTACATAGCAAGTCACAATTTTCTTCATATGAGGCCAAAAACAAAATCTTTGTACATACCACAGAATTTTTTCAACACCAAAATGACTAGACACAAGGGAGGTGTGGGGCTCCTGGATTATATGTACCCTTTCTCTTGTGGGTATGCATAATTTACCAAGGTGATACAATAGTTTCACCTGGAAGTGATAGTTGTCCACCTGTGGACCATGGGTTAGTTTTGCATAAATCTCCTTAAAGACATCATCGTTATCATATTGTTCATCATAACTTTAAAAAGATAACGAAGCATTATGCAAAATAATAGAAGTTGAAATAGGAGGGCGAGATAGCGTATCGACCACTTTGTTGCTAGTGCTCTTCTTATACTTTATTATCAGATGAAATTTCTGAAGAAAACCCATCCGCCTAAAATGACGAGATTGCTGCAACTTGGTTTGTGACTGAAGATACTGCAAGGGTTGATGATCTGTATGGATGATGGTCTCCTTGACGATCAAGTAGTGTTTTCACTTTTTAACACTCTGGACCAAGGCATATAACTCCTTGTCATAAGTGGGATAGTTTATTACATCCTGAGAGATCTTCTCTGAATGGTAACATATCAACTTTTCTTTCTGCATCAGTACAACTCCCATGGCATATTCGCTAGCGTCTATCTCGATCTTGAATGGTTGTTGGAGATCTAGTAAGGCCAAGATTGGTGTGGTATTGATATTTCCTTTCAATGTTTCGAAGGAATTTTGATTCTTTCCTCCCCATTGAAAGACTTGATTTACACTTGTAAATGTCTGTAAAGGTGCTGCAATAATAGAGAAATTGGCAATAAATCTCCTCCAATATTGTACTACACCCAAAAAGCTGCGAACCTCGGTTACACTAGTAGGCTTAGACCAACTTACAATTTCTTCAACTTTAGAAGGATTAATTTTTAACTGAGCATGACCAACAATATAACCTAGGTAAACCAAAGAGGTTTTCCCAAACTCGCACTTTTACAATTTTACATAGAGTTTTTCTTTTTTCAACACATCAAGCACTTTCTTCACATGGCATACATGTTCATTCCAACTTTAAGTAAAGATAAGAATATAATCTAGATATACCGAAACAAATTCATCAATGAAAGGCCTAAATAGATCATTCATGACCCTCATGAAGGTGGCTGGAGTGTTGCAAAGTCTGGATGGCATCACCATCCATTCGAACAACCCCTGTTTCGTCTTGAAGGTTGTTTTTCCACACATCCTGCTTTGCAATTCGGACCTGGTGATAAACAGTATGCAAATCCAATTTGGTGAAACAGACAACATTCTTTAACTGATCTAATAAATCATCTATGCATGGAAGAGGGTAATGATTTTTCACCATGATTTTGTTTAGTTCTCAGTAATCCATGCACATCCTCCATGTGCCATCTTTCTTTGACACTAAGACAATTGGTGAGCTACATGGAGAAGTTTTGGTCTGATGACCCCTTGGTTCAATAGTTCCTACACCTGATTTTTGATCTCCTCCATCTCAAGGGTTGACATCTTGTACATGCCAATATTTGGTAAGGGAGCATCATGTTGAAAATGGATCTCATGTTGGATTTCCCTCTTTAGAGGTAATCCCCTTGGTTCCTGAAACATGTCATCATAGTTAGAAATTAATTCACATAATTCATTTTTATGCACATGATCACAACCCTGAAAAGCATTCGATAATTAAGAATCTTCCCCCCTTACAACCATAAGCATGCAAGCCTTACTAGAATTCACCAACCTCTTCATTTGTCCTGCACTTATGAGGCAAGCGTTGACTTTAGTTTGATGAGCCCTTACAATATATTCTACCACATCTTTTGTGATTTGGTATTTTTTTTCATGATGGAAGATGATTGCCTTTCTATCCTATATATATGGACTCCCTAACACCATGCTACATATATCCAATGGCATCACATCAAGTTTTACCTCATCAACTAACTTAGAAGCAATCACAAATTTAACCTTGCATTTCTTAGTCACATTCAATTTGCTTTATCATGTATCCATCCAAGTGGGTAAGGTTTTGGATGTGGCTTGGTTTCTACGCCTAGCTTCTTTAGCAATGACTCTAAAATTAGATTTTCTTGGGATCCACTATCAAATAGAGTTTCCACTTTTGAATGATTTATGATAACTCTAATATGGAATAGCTCAATTCTCTTTCATTCATTAGGAAGAGACTCGATTATTGAACTAGTGCCTTCATGTGATTTAGAATTAACATGAGGTGTAAGAGTACCTTTTGTTCCTACTGTTGTGGCCAATGCTTCATCTCCAGAATCGGATCCAAGGTCTTACTGTATAGTTTCCACTATCTTCTACTTGCCTTTTCCTCCATACTTCTTTGGTCTCTTTTCTAGGTACAATTTCCAACAATGATCGTCGTCATGATCTTCCTTTTTGCAGTGAGTGCAGTAAGGCCTTTCTCCTTCATCTTTATTAGTTGATCTTGTCCTCTTCTCCTTTCCTTTTCCTTTCACTTTTGCTTTTCCATTGGGAGGTTTGAAAGGTGGTTTCTTGAAATGATCATCTCTTTCATTTTTTCCCCTGTTCTCAAGATGGATGGCCTCTACACTAGCCGAGTCAATAGTAGTTGGTTCAAACAATAATAATGAATGTGTAAGGTAACTATGTAATGAATCAATATACTTAGTTACTACTTTAGGTGAGTCAATTTCAATGCCCAAATTAAGTGCTTGTTTTCTAAACTATTGTGTAAAGCTTTGAACATCCTGACCTCTACCTTGCCTTAAGTATTGCCAATCCACGAAGGATTTTTTATTATAACCCAAGGGATAAATTTTTCCTTTAATGCTGAAACGAAACTAGGCCATGAGGAAAGAATATTACCCACACTCTTACTGCTTCACAATTTGTTCTCCCACTAGACGAGAGCAGCGCTACTCAGCCGAAGAAAGGCTAGCTGAACCTTTGCCTCATCCTCTTCGATCTGCTGAATCATGTAGTACTTTCACCATTAAACATGGGAAGATCAAATTTGACATCTAATTCAAAGAAAGGTTTCTTAGATGCATCCCTTGAATTTCAATGATGATGGTGATGAGACGAAGAAGAACTTTCACTCATGGAAGGAGAAGGAGGGGCTTCTTCTTCACCATTTCCATACACTGAACCTTGTTCTTCTACCTTTTTCCATTCTACTTTCTCCAGCCTTGAAAGCAACTGACCGGCATTTTCTGCCATTGTATAGAAGGTTTTGTGGAAATTGAACTCCTTTTCATAACGAGCCTCTTCATTTTCCATGTTTCTCCTTCGATGTGCACACCTTGCTTCGGGATCGAAAGACTTTAGTTTCCCTTCACCTCTTCGGAGCCTATTTCTTGTTAGAATACAAACATGCAATTCACATGTACAAAGACCCGCTCTGATACCACTTGATCCAAGATCTTTTTCTTATAGATGTATTAAAGAATTACATATATAAATTGTAGCTTAAACATATAAATTTAATGTGCACATGAGAGAAGAGGAGAAACAAATAAAACATGAAAGAAGACAAGAAAATTGATAATGGATTTTGTCCAATTTGGACTATGTCTCTGGGCCCTGCTTGATCAATGGGGAGGCCTTTCATTCAATAAGTGGCATGAGAAAAAATAGTACAATCATCATTTACAAAAAGGAGTCTTATACCTCCATATTGGAAAATTGCTGAAAAATGCAGAACTCTGTTGGAGAAATGGACAACACCATTGCATCTGTGGCATCGAGAAATGATGAAGCCATATAAAATTTGTCAAAATATGACAAAGTGAAAATCTGGCCCCTTGGAGAAATTTCTCATACCATGGTTTCGCCCCTCTCTGCACTGCTCATGGTTTTTCCACTTGCAAATGAACCCGCCTCTTATTTCATGCACACTCCTCCTCCTGGGTGCACTAGTGAACTGTGTTTCAAATATCCCAAGGTGGGCAGATTTTTCCAAAATCCTGTTGAGTGGAGTGGTTAGAGATATGTTTGTTGTGGAGGGGGTCGGGTGGTCAAACTCCGCCCCCTCCCTTTTTATATTACATAATTTTTGTTTTAGGAAGGGAGGTTGAGCTGGGCCCATATTGGGCGACCCACCCACCTCACCTATTGCTAGCTCTACGGTGGCCTATACACATTTTAGCGTGGGTGATTGATGGTTGGGTCCATGCCCCAAGGGCCGGCCCACCACCTACTCTTCTATGTTCTGTAATGGTTCTGGCCCGCCCAAAATTCACAGGTCTACCAAGTATGGGGGGAGGGGCTAGGGTAGTACCCCCCTCCTCCAATATTACATATATGACACGGGTTGGGGTGGCAGGGTTGATGGCCTGCCACACCCCTTTTTTTTAAGAATTTTTGTTTTAAAACAATATGGTTGTTTTTTAAAATCCAGAATTTAGACCAAAGGAGACATTTTAACGAGGCAATAATTTCACCCAGAATCTGGCCGGAGTTGACCGGATTCCATCCACCGGAAAACTTCCAAACTGTTTCTCCATTAAGCTTGCCGAGTCAACAAAGGTCAACCAAAACTTTGATTTCCTCTATCTCCCTCATCCGGACTCGGATTGGAGTGTCACGCACACCATTGGAATTAGGGTGACGAGCAATTTGATCTGAAGTCAAGTTAATCAACTTTCTGCCACTTTTAATTTTGAGACCTTTTCATGCCACTTGTGTCTGGAGATCCACCTAGATCACCAATAAATGATACGAATAAAGGAGTTTACCAGATCGGTTCACAACTACTCAGCTTGCATATGGAGTTGCAGGATCTGAAGAAGGGAAAGGACGTTAAATCAGAAGCACATTCTAAAGTTTGGTGCACGAAGTGCAAGGCTGAAGGTCATCATAAGGATCAATGCCCTATATTTCGAGATTATATAACTGCAGGATGTCCTAACCCACTAAAGCCATAGTCGTATTCTAGATCAAGTACCAATGCAAGTACCTAGTGTAGCATCTACCAAGTATCAAGACAACATTCGACAGATAATTTTTCCCTATTACAGAAGTTTATACAATCCCCAAACCAAATTTTTGTAACTTTTGTAAATCGATTGGTCATGATTAAAGGAATTGTCAGAGCTATGAACTAATGATGGATAGGGCTCCTCTATATAGAATGTAGGCTGAAAACTATGTAAAAAATTATCAAGGCTTACCTACATCTCATGGAGGATCCAAGGAAGGGGAAGAGGATGAGGAGGAGGAGCTGGAAGAGGTCGAGGCCATATTATTTGTTACAACTGCAGAGAACGGGGACACTTTGTTCATGACTTTCAGAATCTGATGCACGCTTCTTGCCAATACTGTTGTCAATTTGATCATGTTATAAAAACTACTTGGTCTTAATAGTGAAGAAGCAGGAAAAGAAGAACCAAGAGCCAATGCAGAACATTCATATGATGATATCCAAGTCGCGCGAACATGATCTCAGTATCAACATAATCACGTGAAGTGGTGTAGCCACTAGTAAAAACAAGGTCAAAGGCAAACATCGAAAATTAGATTCATGGTTTCAAAAGGGAGGTGAGAAGAATGTTGGGTTTGATTTACATAGAGAAAAAGAGACATTCATGGAGGCAAGAAAGATTTTTATGGACCTAGGTGCTTCTACATCTCAGAACCAAATGTCAATAGTCTCATGAAAGGAGAAACCTGAAGAAGCTAATGCAACATAGGATTCAGATCCCACAATGTTAAAATCATTTCTACATACTTTCATGAGGTTATTACAGGATTAGAAGGTTGTAGAGGGACTACAAGAGCTGATAGATAACTATGCCAACAAGCATAAGTCATTACCAGAATTGTGTGTAGTCAATAAGGTGAACCAAGCTAAGAAGATAACTAGTAGGGAGATGCAGTTGACTGTGCAGATTTACGATTTCAAAATGGATCAAGTAATCCTAGACTTGGGATCTAATGCTAATGTACAATGAAAGAAAACTTGGGAATGTATGGGAAAGCCTATGTTACAGTGGTCGCCAATTTAGTTGTGCATGGTGAATCAGTGCAAGGTAATTCCAATGGGGCACCTACATTGTTAGGTCCCTATAATACTAGTGTATTCCCTTATTATTATTGTCATTATATCCCCTTATTGTTATTCTTGAGCCCATGCTAGCCCCATACAATTATTATTGTGCCCCATAGAAGCCCACCATTGTTATTGTTGTGCCCTCACATTATTATTTTTATTTTGGCTATGACTATATTATGACCCCTTAGATTCCTATATATAGAAAGGAGGTCTTGTCATTTTTATCATTCAAGAATTTTTCATTTGTGTAATGTAAAGGAGGTTTCCCCATCAAAGAGGCTGCTTTTGAAGTCGTTTATCTATCTCTTTCTTCTATATTGTGAGTTGGTTGCATAACAATTGGTATCAGAGCTTTGGATTTTAGGGTTTAGCTGCTTCAAACAAGTCATCATGGAAGTTTAGCTATAACGTTATTTCTACAAAGATTCATAAGTAGAAATTAAAACCCATTTGAGCCAAAATCACTATGAACTGCTTGAATGAATTTCAGATCTTGTATTGCTATATTGTCGGAGATATAAACTGAGTAAGTTGGGGTTTTTGCAGGCTCCCAAATTTTATCTCAAACAAGTCACCTTGGGAAGCTCATCATAACGTTCTATCTGAGCATCAGATTAAAATTTTAGTTTGTTGGGTACCTTTTTCAGGTACGAAGGTCGAAAAAGTGACACATGAAAAATCGTAAAAGTTCTCTCTATTGAACCCATTTATAATTAGGTCATTGCGAGAGATTGGGGATAATGCTTTCCTGGAGAATCCAATTATGATCAGACTTGTGGGGTTGGAAAGAGGACTCAAAGGGATATCACAACACAAAATTGTAGAACTTGGAGATCTGAAATGATAGAGTTACGTGTGTTTCAATATTGAGCTCATACAAAGTAGAACAAAAAAAAGGTGTGTAGTTCTTTTTTTAAAAATTTGCATAAGTTTTGTTTGAGAAAGTAGTTAGAATTGATTCAAAGGGCATTGTGAAGCACAATTGTCATTCATTGATGAACCGAAGAAAGAAAATGCAAACACCTAGTAAGCAACTTGAAATCTCTACTATGACACATGAATAAGATGAATAAATGCAACATGAAATATCAAAATTACAAGACCAAGTGCAACAAAGTTCGCTCTCACAAAAAGTAATTGAACCCAAGATGGATGGTTTAAATAATGGCATGGAAGCTAAGATGGATGGTATATAAGAAAAAATTAAAGGCAACAAGGAAGATTTGAATATAGATTTGACAAAGTTGCTACAATAAATGCTTACTAATGGCAAAAGGGTAGTAAAGGAAACTCATGATGAAAGCAAAAGAAATGTTAGTCATGATTTCCTAGATTCTAATGTTGGATTGAAGACCCACCATGTTTTAAAGATTGGTATGTGGAAGTTTGATGGTAAGGATCCCATAACATGGATACTACAAATGGAGCAATATTTTGATCTCCATAATGTGCAAAACACACAAAAGGTATGCATTGCAACTTTATATTTGGAACCGAATCAATTTGTATGGTATCAATGGATTTTCTCTCATAAACAAATTTTCACTTGGGCAATTTTTACGGAAGAAATGATACAACATTATGAGGATACAAAAAGTGACACTTTTTTTAGCCAATTGATAAATCTCAAACAAAAGGGTTCAATGGTGGAGCACATTGAGGACTTCCAAAAATTGAATATAAGGGTAAAAGATATTCCAGAGGCACATAGGATGGATGTCTTCATAGGAAAGTTAAGGGATAACATCCAACATGAGGTTTGCCTTTGGGAACCTGATTCATTGGAGAATGAATTCAGGTTGGCAAGAAAAATTGAAAGAAAAATTCTATCAACAAGGAAGCCTACCACTCAAAACTATAAAGATGGTAGTGTTGTTGCCCCCAACCTTCCACAACCTACAAGGTTGACACCAAAAAAATTGGAAGAAAAAATAGAAAAAGGGCTTTGTTACAGTTGTGATAGCAAGTAAACTAAAGGTTATAACTGTGCCAAGAAGAAATTATTTTACATAGATTTTGAAGAGGAGGAAGAAAAGGAACAAGAAACATCAAAAGAAGAGGATACACACCAAGAGAAAACCCTAGAGAAAGGAGAGATGAACCCTACCATATCTTATAATGCATTGGTTAGAATTTCCACTCCTCAAACTGTCAAGATAGAAGGACACATCAAGAAGAAAAAGATAATAGTGTTCTTTGATTCATGTAGTACCCATAATTTTATTCATTGCAAGAGATCCAAGGAATTGAATTTCTTCCTATATCCAACACTAGAGTGTCAAGTGATGGCTGCAAATGGAGGAACCATAAATTTCTCTGGAAAGTGCCATAATATCAATCTATCCATTGGAGAATATGTGTTGAATAGTCCAACACTTTCCATTCCAATGGGTGATGTTGATGTTGTACTAGGAGTCCAATGCCTACAATCTTTGGGTATGATAGATTTTAATTTTCAAGAACGTTTCTTTGAATTATTTTTCAGAAGGAAAGGAAGCTGAATTAGGGAGCATTGCAGGGAAACCGAGAAAGATAACCAGCTCTAATGGCATGACAATGTTTGTAGAGAAAGATCAATGAGGCCCAACTGCACAATTATGTTCTCTAGAGGTTATCACATCCAACTAATCTATTTATCCAAATCTCTAAAAAGTCTTGGACAATCATTCCAAGGTATTTGATACTCCCAAAGGCCTGCCACCTATTTGTGATCATGATCGTGCTATTCATTTGATTCTAGGAAGCGTTCCTCCAACCATCACGCCTTACAAATTCCCCTACGCCAAAAAGAGTGAAATTGAACATATGGTTGCAGAAATGCTAGAGGATGGTATAAATCAACCTAGTCAAAGTTCTTTCTCTACTCCAGTAGTATTGGTGGACAAGAAGGATGGATCATGGCACATGTGCTCAGATTATAGGGAGCTCAATAAGCTCACTATTAAAGATAAATTTCCCATTCCTATCATTGATGAATTATTGGATGAATTGCATGGAGAAATTTACTTCACCAAGTTGGAACTCCATTCAGGATATCATCAAATCAGAATGAAGATTGAAGACATTCTAAAAACAACGTTTAGAACTCATGAGGGTTATTATGAATTCTTAGTCATGCCTTTTGGCCTTACCAATGCACCTTCAACATTTAAAGGGTTGATGAATTCCATTTTCAAACCCTTCCATAGAAAATTTGTGTTAGTATTTTTGATGATATATTAATCTACAAAAAGTCTTGGAAGGATCATGTTCAACATGTTGACAAAGCGCTCAAACTATTGGAGGAGAAACAATTATATCCAAAAACCTCCAAATGTTTTTTTGGAGTACAAGAGGTGGAATATATGGATCATATTGTATCTCATGAAGATGTTAAGGTAGACCCTGGAAAAATTAAAACCATTAAGGAATGGAAAATCCCCACATCCATAAAGCATCTGTGAGGATTCTTTAGGTTGGTAGGCTATTGTTTAGTCAATTTAGTGTTATCTAAATTGCTAGTATTAATTTTCAACCCGGGGCTCGTAAGCTGATGAAGTGTGGTGCACTATATGTGCTTAGTTAACCTCTTTCTTACTTCGTTGTTTTATAAGGTTATAATGTTCAACTCTTCCTAACCTTCTGCATTCGACATATAGTACTATGTTTAAGCATGATTAAGAATAAGTCCAAAAAGTAATCAAGCTCTAAGGTGACAAGTAGGAAAAACCACTTTAAAGACCAGTTATAATGTTCAACTCTTCCTAACTCCCTGCTTCTACTATGTATTTGCATAAAACACGATTAGGAAGTAGTTAGAAATAAGTCTAGAAAGTAATCAAACTTTAAACTTGCAACGAAAGAGCTTGAGAGAAATAACTTGAAATGAAATTGAAAGCAAAGAAATTGAAATGAATTGAAAGTAAATGACCACAATCCAATGGCATTAGTCTCTATTCATATTGCTGCAAATAAAAGAAAATAAGAAAATCACTTCAAGGATTGATGTTAGTGATGATCTCCTTCTAACTCTCTGTTTCTACTGCGTATTTGCATAAAACATGATTAGAAGGGAGCTGAAGACAAATCCAAGAATTGATAAAAACTCTAATCTACTTTAATTGACAAATTGTAACACTACTAAGCCTTTTCCAACATACTGCTTCTACATATGTGATTATGTGTAACAAGTGGAAAAAAATGTTAGTATCACAAGCCAAGTCTACTCAAATACAAGCTGCAATTAATCAATGTTCTGTTCTCTTGAAAAATAAGCCATTCATGATAAAGAGAGCATAAATTAGTTAGCATCCAACTTGTAAAACTACACTAAAACTAGTCTAGAACAATAGAGTAAA
>APFE031497355.1:6232-38947 GCA_000404065.3 Pinus taeda
TTAGCTTTCATAACTAGTAAGATGCCTTTGTAAATTTTCATTACTCCACCTTGAATTACAGTTTTATATCCATTTGAATCAACTGCTCCTAATGAAATCAAGTTTTTCCTTAAGTCTGGTACATGGCTCGCATCATTTAATATTCTAGTTGTCCCATCAAACATTTGTAGTTATATGCTCCCAATCCCAACAATATTACATGTTACATCATTACCCATGTACACAACTCCATCATTAATTGATTTATATTCTTTAAACCATTCTTTATGGATACACATTTGGTTTGATGCCCCGGAATCTAACAACCAATCTTGACCATGATTTGACACATTAACTGATAATACTTCATCACTCATACCTGAACCAGATGCCGAACCTGTATCTGTCGTATTTGCCTCCTTCTTCTCTGTCGAAGACTCTGCTTTTGAAGTTTGCTACTGTCGCTTCCAGCAGTCCTTCTTTAAATGCCCTGATTTGCCACAAAACTAGCACTTTAGCTTACTCTTCTTCCCTTTCGACTTTGAACGTGAGTCGCTCGGCTTCCTGGGGCGTCTTTCTTTCGAACGACCTCTAACCATCATAGCTTCTGATGTAGAGGTTTCGGAATGCGACTTCCTCCTTGTTTCTTCCGATAATAAGGATGCAACTACATCATCAAACTCAATAGTTTCTGATGAACTAAGACTTATAGAAGTAACAAAATGATCCCATGATTCGGACAACGAGCACAATAAAGTAATAGCTTTATCCTCGGATGGAATTTTTACTTCTATACTTTGTAATTGCACAAGAAGAGTATTAAAAGCATTTAAATGATCACCAATCGATGTACCTTCCTTCATTCGCAAATCGTAAAACTGTCGCTTCAGGAGAATCCTATTGGTTAAGGATTTGGTCATGTACAGTTTCTCCAGTTTCGTCCACAAACCAGCAGATGTTGTCTCCGACACAATATTAAACAAGACATCGTCCGCCAGGCATAATCGAATGGCACTTACAGCTCTTTCATCAATTTCGTCCCACTCATTGTCTGTGATGTTGTAAGGTTGTTTGGATTTACCCATCAATGCCTTTACCACGCCTTGTTGGACAAGCAAGTCATGCATTTTCACCTTCCAGATCTCGAAATTATTATTGCCATTAAATTTCTCAATTTCAAACCGGGCACTTTGAGTTTTCTCCATTTTGTATCAAAAAGCACAATAATCTCCAATATCAACGTTTTAAATACTAGCAATTAAAACAAAATTGCCTATGCCTTTGATTTTACACAAAAAATCTGCCTATGCCTATCTGTCTTTGTCTTTAAATAAAACAAAAAACAAATAATATTAAAACCCCCTTACATTTTTAAAGCCTTTTAATTTTGACAAACCATGTTACATATCCCTTCTAACTCCTATTTTTGTTTAATGGCATGAAAATAAGGACGTACTCCTTTTTTTTTTGTTTAATGGCTTTAAAATAAGGACGTACTCCTATTTTTTTTTGTTTAATGGCTTTAAAAATAAATACGTACTCCTCCTTTTACATGCTGCATTAAATTTTGTGCACCATACAATGCTTTACATTTCCCTGCCAAATAACCCGAAGCCTTGAAAAATCTTTGGCTCAGCAAACATAAATTAACTTAACACGGCCGACCTCCGCTGCGTTTTAACAAAAAATGACTGACTGTCACTGCGGTTTTACAAGCAGGATCTATTGTTGAACGATGGAAATCATTGAACGTTAATAAAACGTGTGAATTATTCGTGACGTTTTACCAAACCCGTCTGGCATCGCATTTGGACGGACTGGTACCGACAATTGGAAATTTCGAGACACTTTTAGATGTCCCAATTAGTTCAATGCAACTTTCTTCTGCGAATGCAACTTTTTCTCTCATAAAAAAGACTTAATAAAAAAAAAATTCAGCTAAAAGTTTTCGCTTAGTTGTTTAACACCCAACAATACAATCTCCGTTTCGGCGTACCTTAAAAACTGTTCTGAATCCGCCTTGGCCAAGTTTACAGCTCTGATGGAAGTTTTTAGTTGGAGCTTTGATCACCCGGTAAGGCAAGATTTGAACGCTCCTGGGAAGGCTCTGAATCTCTGCTCGTTTTTCTTTGTTCCTCTACGCACGCACAGCAAGGAATTTTGATCAGCACAGCACCAGTACAGTCCGCACCTTCTTTCAGGCTTAGCGCTCCACCTCCAGCGCTCCTCCAACATGCTCTGATACCAATTTGTTGGATCAGGTGCACAGCAAAACTAAATTAAACACACAACAAAAGCACATATAACACAGTATTTAACATGGTTCACCCAACCAATCTGGGCTACGTCCACCAAACATAGGCATCAGGAATATATTAATCAAATTGGAGATTACATCAAGAAATCCTCACACTCTCTTAGCAAATCATCCGAATGATTGTCTGTTATATAGCATAGAGAATCTAACAGCCTCATAACTCCCTCACATCAAATATAGGAGGCATTAACTCCCTCCAAGCAACCTGGAGCTAATCTAGGAACTGAATCCCTATTGTTGTCATCCTTCAAAGATTTTTGCCTATTTGACTCAAAGAGAAAATCTCAACAGTATTTTGAAAACTGATGCATTTAATAGATCAATAATACCGATGTTATTAAGAATATACTCACTAGATTTTATTAGATATACATAACTTGACATCAATAGTGTGAATAGAACGATTAGATGCAAAGGTATTGAAAAGCCCACAATTATTGTAAGAGATATAAAGTCTTCCTTATTCATGACCATGGTCATTTTTGAAAATTTCCATGAATTGGAGGAACAAGAAAGGAACAAAGCAACATATAAAACAATAAAAAGGGCATATGAATCAAATAAATACTAGATTAAAGAAACAAAATATAAGGATATTGTTCCACATAAAGTGAAACAAAATGGAGCTATAGATTCTTTATGTAATGTATATTTTAGGTTTTTAAGTTTGTCACATATATTTATGAATGAAGATAGGTGAGTTTCCTTTTAAGAAATATTTTTCTATATGACAAAGACAATTTACACATGACATGAACACATATATTTATGAATGAAGATAGGTGACTTTCCATATAAGAAAGATGTTTCTCTATGACAAAAATAATTTTGGCATTTTGTTGAGTAACACGCACATAAGAAGGAGAATTTAGGGAACTATTAAAGGTAAGTAAGAGAAAGGATCTAATTCCAATCAAGGTAATGGTTGAAATCTAATTAACACATAGAGAAGTAAACAATATTTAATTTCAATATGCTATATTTTGGTTTAAATTGAAAACAGTTCATATAATTTTCATATCAAACCTTTGCTGGTCTATAAGAGGAAGACAATTCTCTTGAAATCAAATATTATGTATTTATTTATTAAAAAATAAAAAAATCCTCAACCCCATAGGTTAAAATAGGTACATTTATTCGGTACATATATCCGGTACATTTATCCTCTTAATCATTGAAAATATGTTTTGAGTTGTTGTAACAAAGAGAGTATATCTAAATTAAATTATTTGAAAGTTTCTTTGACCATAGTTTATAATTCTACCTTCATTTCTTCCAGCTTGTAGGCTTGATTATGAAATTTAACAAAACATTTTGATTCCTTGAATATTCAAGGCCACCATTGATGGTCATTCTAAATGTTTTGGATATTTCATGTAGCTAGAGCTCTTTTTGAAAACCTCTATATAGGCATGTAAATAGTTTAAAAAGATGTATTTTGTTAAATTGATTTGAAAGGTGTGAATCCTTTTGTAATGCATAGGGTAGTATTTTAAGTTCTTTGTGAGGTTGTTGTATGACCAATAACTCAAAGAAATATAGAGATTCATAAAAAAGAGATTATGAGAGGAAAAGTAATAGTGAAGGCTTGTAAAATCTTAATAGTGATTATTACATGGAAATGCGGTCTTACCACCTTCAAGTGAGAATTTATACACTATGAATTAGAAATATAAATAAAAATAAACAACAAAATACACTATAATGTTACCTAGAAATTAAAATCCAAACATTCAAATTGAAAGCGAGTGACAGTGATAAGTCTTCTAAGAATTAAAAAATTGTGTTAAAATTCATAATTCCAACCAACCGATCTGAAGATAATCCTAGAAATGCAATGAGTACGATGCATTGTGCAGCCTTTCCTCCTCTCACATAATCTTTGTTTGTCTAATTTTTTGCACTTGGGTGTATTGTGCTTAAATAACAACACTATTAACTATCCTAGAAATACAATGAGTATGGTGCACTGTGCAACCTTTGCTCCTCTCACATAATCTTTGTTTGTCTTAATTTTTTGCACTTGGGTGGATTGTGCTTAAATAACAACACTATTAACTATCAAGCAATTGAGTATGGCTATATTATGGCTGTGGACTTATCCATTTATCTCTGTATGAAATTTAGATTAGGATAGATGTATTTAAATTTTAAATTGAAAAAATAAAATTTTAATTTTAATTAACATTTAATTCTATTTGAATTGAATTTTTATTTATTAATTTTTGGAGAATTCGAATTAAAAATCCATTATAAAATGATTGTATTAATAGAATATTATTCTACTAATCCAAAAGGTATAACAAGATTATAATAAATTGATATTTAAATTAATTTGATTATTTATTATATACTTTTGAAAAAAAAATTAACCATAACTAATTTATTTCACATTTTTACATGACCTCTTAATTCCGAGAGGATTTAAGACTACCACCTATGCTCAATCTCAATATTGGGTTATCTAATTTGGTAAATCTTATAAGGACCACTGTACACAATAAATTAGAATCCAATCATTAAATATCAGATATATCCAACTTACATATTGATAAAATACGTTGATGTTGAGTACCAAATGTTTTGTGGGTATTCCAGCTGAGAGTTGTTCAGAACAAGTGTCGTTATCCAATATAACATACTTCTTATTACATGTATTTTCCACGATAACATAGTTATGTTGAGTACCAAATGTTTTGTGGGTATTCCAGCTGAGAGTTGTTCAAAACAAGTGTCGTTATCCAATATAACATACTTCAACATACTTCTTATTACGTGTATTTTCCACAATAACATAGTGTGTATCGAAGTAATTGAACATGAACACCCAACACGACACATCTAAGGAGGTGACCAAGAAAAGAGAAACATATTCAGGTTTTCTATCTTCTCAAACTGAAGAAGACACTAATTCTCCAAAGAGACATATACATGGAGTCTTAAATCCAGTTGCCAGAGGCTCTTTAAACAATTTGTGTGGCGGCCCACATTTGTTTTAATTGATTTCCTATGGTTCCTAATTAAAAAAATACAACTAGGTTTTGCTTTGATGGTCGGAGTGGAGCAAGACCATCTAGTTAACTAATCTGGGAGCTTTTACAAATATGTTAACATCAGGATCTTCCTGGCATATTGACAACGATCATTATTACACCAAGGACACTTAAGAAATTTTTTTAAGACAAAAGAAATCTTTTCTCTAAAAAAATCACTTTTTATTTTAGTTATTTTACATTAAAATTTAATATCAATTGCATTGTTTTAAATATAAACTTTAAGACAAAAACAACTTGAGAGAAAAATATTTTAAGACAAAACTTTATATTTAAGACAAAAATAGATTAAAACAAAAATATTTTAAAACAAAAGGAAAAAATTATTTTAAGGCAAAACTTTATATTTAAGACTAAAATAATTTAAGACGAAAACATTTTGAGACAAAACTTTATATTTAAGACAAAAGTAGTTTGAGACGAACATTTAAATACAAAATTGTTTTACGACAAAAACAATGCAAGGCAAAATTGTTTTAGGACAAAACAATTTAAGACAATTATTTTAATACAAAAAGACAAAACTTTATATTTAAGACAATGACCACTTTAGATGAAACCTATTTAATACCATTAACAATTAAGACACAAACATATCAATTTAAGACAATATTATCTAACAACTACAAAATTGGCTCTTACAGTGCACCCTAAGTTCTCCAGGTTGCAGGCAACTACTATCTTGCACCTATACTGAGGTTTTTATTTTACTTACCATTCATGTTATATTATATAAAGACACCGGTTTGTTGGGATATTTTTTTTGTGGGGGTAGCGGACTAAGAAGAACGTGACAAATTTTACTGGCAAGATTTCTCGGACATCAATTCCTCTTCTATCCTTTTCATATCTTCTGATACGATTAGAGACAACTTGTCTATCATTGCATTCGACACTGATACATGGAGGGGAGTATTAAGGCAATTTTTTAAGAGAAGAAATATTTTGTCTTCAAATTTTCAATACGAGGGGCTAGTAAAAAAGGTAAAGGTAAACTATTAGAGGTCTGTCTACTAACATTCATAAAGCGGTTGGTTTACCATGCTTGTGAAGTAATATTCAACAAAAGAAAAGTTGTCATGAGACACATAGCCATGGGACAGGTGAAGTAGATCGGGGTTCGTGTGAATAACCTATATAAGCGAGATGTCGAAGACTATGCTTCATTAAGCACTAAGGTGGAGAAAGTGCGGGTTGCAATGTCGATGAACTTTCGCACAAAATACTTGGTCATTTGCATTATGGTATGTCGAATATTATACGACAAATAACCACTGGCCCTCGTAAAGGAGCACTTGAGTAGTAGGATGTATGCAAAGGATGTACAATCTAGAAGTACGTAAAATCCACTATGATGTTTATGGACCTTTCTCGACAACCTACACTATCAAACATAAGTATTTTGTCATTTTTATTAATGACTTCTCGCGGAAGTGTTGGATCTTCTTCGTTTGGAATAAAGATGAGACATTCTCCAAGTTCGTAGAATTCAAGACACTAGTTGAAAAAGAAGCTAGCAAGAAGGTGAAGGCTCTGTTGTGGTGGCTGAAGCACCCTCCAAAATTTTGGCCCGCACTTAAATTTCGAAGCCTACTATGGATATTGTGATCGATTGTTCCTTAGTAAGTTATTGGTAAGTTGATGATGTCAAGCTCCCCTTTTCGATCTTAAGAGTCGTTCATGCCTTTATCTTTACATAGAATGTCTCATCTTTGGGCATGGGGGTTATTTGATTGTCATGAAAAGGGAGGTTTGTTTTGCTTCAAGGGGAAATCTTTATGAGAATGTGTTTTCCTCACCACATCGACATGTTTCATACTCATTTCACACAGTCTTAGACGAGTGTCACCTCTATCCTCACAAAGTCTATCATCGGAGCCACAGTTGACTTAAGCTACCACAAAGGTTTTTGCATTAAGCGAAGTATGTGTTATATGTTCTAGTAGTCTATGTTGTATTGCTAAGTTGTCAACCGTGTTATCGTAGTCAATTTTTATCACTATTCACGTCAATTCGACTAATCCCACACTTAACCAAATTTCAAAGTTTCCTTAGCAACCTAGCCTGATCCAACTTTCCTGAACTGCGCACTTCACATATGTAACCCTCAATATTTTCCCTTTTCTATTGGAACTTTGCAATGCGTAGAATCCCATACACATGGAGACTGTTAATATCATCCAAGCTTAGCTGTAATGATGCAAAATGTAGGGCCTGTGAAAATGTTTTGGCTCCTTGAAAGAGGTCATAAAAGGCATCCTTTTCATGAGTAAACTATTTGAATTTAACCATAGTGGTAAATTATTTAGCAACTTGATTTGGGTCATACTGTCTCCTTGTAACTCTGGCCAATTTCCAAGACGTAATAATCTCTACTTCTTTTACTACATGCCCACAGTCATGTAGTGTGAAAGCATCACATTGTAATGGGAAGGCTAGCCAAATGGCTTTCTTTTGTTCCCTCTGGCCTTTGGTTAAACCACCCTCCCCTACTATCTCATAAGTTATCTCTCTAACCAATAGCTTATCTGGAACATAATATGGGAGGACATGTGGAGCACTAATGCTCCCAAAAACTCTGATGTAAGTGAATGTTTCTTCACCGAACCATCTTGTAACTGGAAAGATGTCTATCATGGCTTCTTCAGAAAGCTTGGATGTAATTCTATCAAAAATGGTTTTATGAATAAGCAACATAATACCCTAGCAGATTTTGTAAAAATGGGGATGGTGTTGGGATTCCCACAAGATTTTATGGTATACATGGATGGTGAGAGGGTTCTATATAGTCCACTTCCAACCCATGTTTGTAAATGGATAACAAAATTAAATGGAATCCATTGCATAAGCGCTCATATAAAAAGGAGGAAAAATTCTTGAGGAAACACTCCTCTTTTGCCTATATTTTGTAATAGTCATAACTAAATTGTCTAATAAAATATGACTCCAATTAATAATTGTTGTGTTAACCGTTGGATCAACTAATGGAATCCACTCTATAGAAAATTTGGTGCTATCAACTTTACCAAAATAATCTACACATCATTGCGACTGGAAAATTATGTGGGGTAGAGAGGGATGCAATCAGGTAGATACCAAACTTTTCCCATTTAAATTTTCCTCTGCCCAACCTTTGTGTCTGTGTAACGTCCAATGGGTCCTCTTTCTTTTTGGCGAAATGATCAAGGAAATCTTTGTCATAGAGCTTTTGAGGCTCTGGTAACTGATACATCTAGTGCATATTGTCTAGTGTGAAAGACACCATGACCTCATGTCTTGCATTTGTAAAAGTTATGTCTGAGATATTTACATTATCAACCACCCATTTTACCATATCTGTGTATGGTAATTTCTTAGTTCTTGCAGGTATTCTGTGTAAAAATGAACATGCTACCTAAAAGTAAGAAGCATCAGATGGTACTTCGGCATCTATTTTTGCCTTTATTTCCAGTGGCATGGGTTTCTCTTCTTCTAGTAGATTATACATAGCTTCCCATGATGTGGTTCCTCCATCTTTGTTGCAGGTGGTATTGAAGAAGGGTGGCATCATGTCTAATTTCTCAGACGTAGTAGCTTTTCCCTTCTTCACCATCTTTTCGATCATTGTTTCCTTTGAAGGTCCCCTCAAATTAAGTAATGGATATTATCGAATAAACATAGAACGAAAATGACAAAGAAAATGAAATGATTCAATTAATTCCTAAAGGTGACAAGGAAGAAGCTTTTAATAAAAAATGTAGATGAAAGTTATCAAATCATGTCAAGCTGTTTTAAACATAAATACCATTAAAACTTATTAAATACGCACTAAGATCTTTGATTATGGCCTTTCTTATTCATTTAAGTCATCGCATCGCAAACGTATAAGGAAAAACTTTAAGTTGATGAGTTTAAAGTGCGAAATGCCAATTATGCGATTGCGATAAAGATTCTCGCAATATCCCAATTTGCATTATCCATTATTTTGAAGTTGTTTATAATTTTGTGAGATGCAATGTGAGTGATGTACCTTTTATAGTTCAAAGCACATTTTGCTTGAATGAATACTTACTGCATAAAGTGAACTTTTACTATGCGCTGGAATTAACCAAGGTTATAACAAGTATCACATACTTCCATCAGGTTTAGGTTATATTGCGTTTCACAAACTTTATTAGTTCACCAGATTGGCTTTTGTGTAAGCGCCACGATGTGATGAGTGTTCAGCTTGTTATGTCGCAATATCAATTTTCACATATTCCAAAGGTTTCTTTGTTTATGCTTTTTGTGAATGGCGATATACGATTACGATAGGTACTTTATTTTGCAAGAAATTCTCTAAGCCTTAGTTTCAAAAAGTTTAATGATACCATAAGTTTATTACTGTGATTCCTTCTTATTCCAATTCACAAATATTGGTTTGTTAATTAACCTTTGAAACTCATAAGCCGACGATATGCAATAAAGATATAATAGATAGCCATAAAGAGATTTGGCTTGATACCTTATATTATTTTATTTCTAACAATTCAAAAATGAAGCATCTAAGTGCTAAGCTTTTCAGAGGATTTTTTATAAAGGGTCCCCATTTATCAATAATATATTAAATATTATATCAATAAATGAGGGGGTTGTTGAAGAGTACAAGAGGGCCCCAATGACACCCTTATCCATTTGGGATGGTGACTTCAATTGGTTGTAGTCTTGGTTGTCTCAACGTAAAATTTACCTCAAACGAAATGCCTAATCTAATCTAACCTAAAAGCATGAATGTATTCTACCTTTTACCTACTGATGTATGATATTGATTAATGGTATTAACAAGAAAAAGATAGACTTGGCCTACCTGTAACAACTCGAATAAGTAAGTCTACTAAATGGGCCAAAATAAGAGTTAGACTAGGCTACCTGATTCTTTTTCCTATGTGAGGAGACATTTAATCAAAATAAATGAAAACTAATTCTAAATGCAGTGCTACTTGCTAAATATAAAATAAACAAAGCTACTATAACTCATCACATAAGAAATAGTTCCTAAATACCAAGAATGGGAATTTAAATAATGTGAATTTAACGTGGAATTTATGGTAGGAAATTGTTCCTAAATACTGAGAATGGGAATTTAAATAATGTGAATTTAACGTGGAATTTATGGTAAAGATCGAGAAGAAAAAGTACTTCTAAAAGCTAATATTATTAGTGTTGTGTATGTTTTGTTATGAGACTAAAATAATAAAGGAATTTCCACTAAGACATGGAAGTAATTCTCATACTTTTAATGATTATTAAATCAATTTATGATGACAAATTTCTAAGTGATTAGCTGATAAAAAAATCATTTAAATGCATAAAAAAATTCCGAGACAAATGTCAATTTATGATGACAAATTTCTAAGTGATTAGCTAATAAAAAAATCATTTAAATGCATAAAAAAATTCTGAGACAAATGACCGATCTATAAAATTACAAGACCAAGTAGTTGATCATTTAATTACAAGACCAAGTAGTTGATCATTTAAACAGAGAACTACATACACAACAGTAATTCCACAATATGTAATCACCAACATAAAACTACCATAAACGAAAGAATATAATTACATTCAAACAAATAATAGTGTTTGAATTGAAATATTATTATGAGCCTTTGAATATCATGATCTTCATTTCACATTTAAATAGAATTCTTTGACATTCCTCACAAAATATCAAGATCTGTCTATAGATAATGAAACCTCAATAGTGAAATTTTCCCCAAAAAAAAATACCCAAAACTCATATTTGAGTATTAATTCAAATTCTATTGAAAAATCACCTAGTATAAAATAGTGAAAAGAGTAATTTCTTTGGTAGAAATTGGAACCAAACAGAACCCCTAGCTCATTCTCATGGATCATATTAGAATAATAAAATGAAAATCTAAAAAAGTAGAGTTGTTGTAAAATTGTTGAATGAGGATTTTTGAGACAAAATTTGAGAACTGGAAAATCCCATTTTCCTTTGTTTCTCCAATTTCATCGATTTGTTATTCCTAATTTTGATTTCTTCCAACAAACTCTATAAACAGATTAACCAAAACATGATTCAAAGCATATCAAAATTGCAAAACAAAACCGAAAATCTAAAACTACAAAAAAAACATTCTAATTAAAATCCAATCCAGTTAATTACTAAAAATAAAATATATTCTCTCAATGGTTTCCTAAGATGGTATTCCTATCAAGAGGTTGATATGGAAATGAATTCATAATAGATAAAACTCCTCCAAATCCAATTTTCAAAAAAAACTCTCCAAAGTCATTCCCATTAGAAATACTTTTCAAATGAGCCCTATTGGGCCTAATTTTGTGCCATAAATCACGAGATATAATCTCAAACTGATTGAACACTAGATGAATATTGTTTTGGGAGAGTTATATTTTATATTTAATATATACTATATATATATATATATATATATATTATATATATATATATATTTATATATCATCGACAAACATGAGTTAATGAGACCACAAGGGCTACCTGCAATCACTAACCTCAATGTTTTAATGCAACAACAAATTCGATCAAAAATGATAATGTGAGCCATAATGAAATAAGGAAGACATTTAGAGTACGAAGAATGAAGTACATACATTTGATAGCGCCATTTGTTTTGCAGCGTTTTGCAAATGTTGGCATTTAGAGCACTCCATTATTAGTCCCTGCCCTCCGGGCCTGGCAGGGACTATAGCAATCGATTTTGGTTGGTGGCTATTAGTTTGGCACGGCAACCCATAAAACTATTTCCACTTACAACAAAGTCCCTTCGAATGACACGAAAACCAAAACCATATTTTTTATTTGTTTATGCTGTTAACCAATCAGAAACATGTTCATCTTATTTGGCCTCAGTGTGAGGTATACAAGCTGAAAAGTTAGGCTAAATTTGGCAAAAGTGCAAGTGATTAAGAGCTTCATGAACTAATGCTAGGTTTCCCTTAGCATTAATCTCCTAACATTTAATGTTAGGAATACTTATTGCGGATGATATCTGCTAAACCATGGCTGCTGCCCACCTTGCCGCCGTGTCGAAATTTCCCTGGCGTGTCAATTTGCATGGAGGCAATCGACTTTACTTGCCTCCCTTAAAACGCCTTCACCCTTTGCTTCATCTGCAACGCCGCTTCCTCTGCAATGGCCCTTCGTCCATCATGCTTCATCTGCAACGGCCCTTCGTCCAAATGCTGCTCCACCGGATGCCTTAATTCTGCATCCAGAGCCTATTGCAAATGTTCATGACTTCATCAAGTAAATACTGCAATTTTTTAATTGAAACATAATTTTTAAGCAGATTGTTTCTGGACGGACTGAATATGGTAGTGATTTAACTTGGATTTGTGTAGCTCTTTGGAGAATGGATATGAAACAAATTGTGGAGACAGAGGAATGCACATGCAAAAAATTCGCAAATTCTTAAGAGTACTGTGAAATCTAGAAATAAGGTAACTTTACCTGGTTACTGAGGTCGGCGTCCTGGGCTCTTCACTGCTTCACTGTTATACTAGAACGTTTATCTTCAGTCTGTCTTAACCTCCAATATACTCTTTATTACTATGTTCAATGGTAAGAGAACAAATACCTCAAAGACGATTGGAATCCTGCTTTTGCAACAAACAACGTTCTTTGTTAATTTACCAGAGTTACTCTAAAGTTTACTAGTTTTCTTGATTAAAGATTCCCTGGATAATCTGTAATTACTATGTCTGAATGTTATTTTTCCAGCTTTGTTTTTATTAAGAATCTACATGCAAAGAGCCTGTGTTCAGTCATTCATAAGGAGTATAGAGATGCGTGCTATTTAGACAAAGGCGACAAGCAGAAATATGCAACATTCAAGCGAGGATATTGCACACCAATTAACTATGATTTCTACTTACAGCTAGGTACCTAATCAAAATAAAATGCATCTTATCTATAAATACATCTTTTAAGAAAAGATGTTTTTTCCATATGTAGTAAATTTGAGGCATCTGTACTGTAGCTATAGCAATCTAGAGGGTGGAAAACTAGTAATTACACTGAAATTCCATAAAATCAACATGTACCTTCTGAATTACCTCGCGGCGCGACTTTAAAAAACTAGTTTGTTCCACGTTAAATAAAGGCATTATAAGTTGTATGACATTGCATACCTGTTTTAAAGTCATAAACTGAGAGAAAGTATGGTGATGATCGGGGAAGACAGAAGGGCGAACTGAGATGATTGAGTCGCTTCTAGCAATTCTGGAGACAAGCGATAAACATTAGCATCAAATGGGACTTTGCTTCATACTAGTCCTGATCTATAGGAAGATATCAGGTTTACCCGCTAGAGAGATTGGGAACGAAAATATATGAAAAATCTCTGTGTATGTTTAATGCATTGAAACTACAACCAAAATATCGTAGAATTAACAATTGATATGACAGGGAGAAGGTAGAAATAGACCTCTCTTGCCCAGCAGTATCCCATATCTGTGCTTTGACAGACTTGTGGTCTATGACAACAGTCCTGCTCTGATAGAAGAAAAATTAAAAATTATATAACTGTGACAGACTCTGATAGCTCAATGGTGCACCGTACAACTGAAAGCTCCTGCAAAATGACTTGTCCCAGTTGGAAATGCAACCATTCTTGAAGGGTTTTCTTACTTAAGTCCAGAAGCCTCGAGAGAGATGCCCAAGCTAATCGATGGGCCGTTTCAGAGTACTGCGATGACGAGTGTACAAACATATTTATTTATCCTTCAAAAAATATCATCCCGTATAGGATTGAACCTAACTCAAAGAGGAGTTAGCCCTGACAAGACAGTTCACAATTTGTCAATGCCAACCCCAACAATTACCTGATGATTCGGGTATTAAATCAAACCTTACACAATTCTCACTCTTCTGCTGACTTCAACTGTTCAATTTCTCGGTATGCCACTTCTAGCTTCATCAATATTTCTTGTTCACCTGGATAGGATTTGGGATTTCCCCACTGCAGAATCTCCAATCAGGACTACCTTGAGCACATAATCTATTTTCGAACACATGATCTATTTTCGGATTCATATCCATGCCTTCCTGGTTCTTTAACTTTTCACCCGAGAACTAACAAATGCTTGTGGTCTTCCGCCAAATCGATCTCCAAGTTCTCCGAAATTTGGCGGAAGCAGGGAAAACTCCGGCTGGAACAATGGCAGATCTCGCGCCGATATCCTGCCTTCTCCCTATATTGCCCAAAAGAAGGGTTGCTTGAGAGGCGCTGTTCAAGCGGAGCAACCGAAATTCCCTCTGCAATTCGGTGCACATAATCTCCTGCCCTCTTCATGGACTCTTTAGCAGAATCATGCTAAGCCATGGCAGGAGGGCCACCTTAATCAACCTGACGAGTTTACCACTGGTGAACTTCTTGAAACACAGAGAAGCGAAATAATGGATTTGACTCGTTTACAGTGGTGAACTTCTTGAAACACAGAGAAGCGAAAAAAAAAATATTCTGAAACTTCTCGAAACACAGAGAAAGTGAAATAAAGGGTTCTAACGAGTTCACACTGGTAAACTTCTTGAAACACTGAAGGGAAACGCATGCACTGACATGTGAAATCCATGCAAAAGGCTATGTTGTCCGTTCACGGGGCGGGGCAGCATATGTTATCTTTCCAATTTAACTAAGTATATTATAGTATGTGTGGCTTATACGACCCCACCTATTAATGAACTAAAACCTCCACATATATTATTTGCCGCAGGAATGCAGGAAGGTTGACAAGGTTTGAAAGCGTCAAAGGTTTTACATCAGCGTCGGCAAATCGTTCAAATCAACATCACGTAATTACCTGAGTGACAAGATGGAGGATCTAAGTTTTACTGACGACACGATGCATCACATTAATATTAATAGTGTAATGAACAAAAACCATGCAAGTAAAGAATAACAGTAAAACAATTATGCAATATGGCAGTGTAAACTTAAAAACAGTTTAATATGAGTGAATGCAGACTGAAAGTATATTTGAAAATGTAAAGCGTATTGTCCGACGACAAGAAATGCCATGCGATGTTGTTGACGGGACGGAAGAGTCTATAAAGTCGAGCCACAAAAGTTAGATACAAATCGTTCAAATCAACATCACGTAATTACCTGAGTGACAAGATGGAGGATCTAAGTTTTACTGACGACACAATGCATCACATTAATATTAATAGTGTAATGAACAAAAACCATGCAAGTAAAGAATAACAGTAAAACAATTATGCAATATGGCAGTGTAAACTTAAAAACAGTTTAATATGAGTGAATGCAGACTGAAAGTATATTTGAAAATGTAAAGCTTATTGTCCGACGACAAACAATGCCATGCGATGTTGTTGACGGGACGGAAGAGTCTATAAAGTCGAGCCACAAAAGTTAGATACAAAATTTCAAAGTCAATATCTGACTTTACATGGAGTTTTACAGGTAGCAATGTGCACAACAATGTGCTGCAAATTACCATTGTCAATGCTACTGTCAGATCTCATGGCCAGTGCATTTGCTTCCTCGTCTGCTCTCAACCAGCCAAAGTGAGCAATGAACTGAGGCACTTTGCACCTGGTGTTCCAATAGCGAATGTCAACCAGTACACGAAACTTTGTAACTTCAGGTTTGCTGGACTGCTCTGAGATCTCATGGCAGGGACTTGCTGCCATGCAGCTCAGATTTGGATTTCTGACTCCAGTGTCTCACAAATATAGTTTAATACCAATGTTTTCACTTTGAAGGCGGATTTGGATTTCTGACTCCAGTGTCTCACAAATATTTACAATTTCAGCAACTTTGGGGTTAGCCTCCATATTCCATATTCTCTGTGAATGAGAATGTAAAAGGTAATTGTAATAGCGTTGGTTAAAAAATGCATTTAAATTTAAAAATATAAGACCATGGTAATGGAACACATATTCCAAGTTGAATGGTGGGAAAAACATCGTAGTGGAGTGTCACTTCGGTTTATTATGGCTAAGGAAATTAGCAAAGGAAATGAAAAAGGATTTCGGAAGACATGAGGCATTTATCAACATTTTATTTATGAAAATAAAGAAAATTAGGACAAATGAAGGTGAAAGTTCACAAGTTGCATGTGAGGATGAAATTAAAGAAAAATAATGGAAATTAAAGAAAAGAGAGGCCTCATTGATAAAAAGGCTTGTGAGGATCAATGGGAAGGCTTGGTTAGTGTAGCTTTTTTAGTTCAGTTTTGGAGCTCTCATTCTATTCTCTCTCTCACATACCCTTGGACACTTAGAGTTTTCTTCGAACACTCTTGGAGAGTGTGGCATACTTGGATGCTTGGAGCAAGAAGGTAAAGGAAGGGCAATAAACTGCAAGAGGATGTCAGGATTAACAACTACAATGGTTTTTCCTTGCAGGTATCGAGTTGCATGTATTCTTTCCTCACTAGTTTTGGCATTCATGACATATGCATGTAGTTTATCGGTCACAATGTGTCATTGGCAAGGAGGATTGCCTCGATTGATAGTGGATTTTCCTAGCCTTTCCATTTCCAAGATAACCATGGTGTTATGGGTTCATTTTTTTTCTTTTTCTGGATGGTACTCATGTTTCCTTTAGCTTTGGTTGAGTTACTAGTTCCTAGAAGCCTTGGTTGGACAAATTCTTTGGAAGCCCTATAACAACTTGCATAGAATTACTAGTCTTAAAAGCCTTGTTTGGAGAAATAATCTGGGAGCCCTTGGTGGGTTGAGTTACTAGTCCTAGACGCCTTGGTTGGACAAACTCTTTGGAATCCCAACGATGGTTGTGGGTTGAGTTACAAGTCTTGAAAGCCCTGGCTGGAACAAACACTCTAGAGCCCTAGAAGGCTAGGGTGGAGACCGATCTAGTGATGGTTTGTGATGTCTCATTGGGAGGTGGAATCATTGTTTGATGGGTTGAGGTGGTTTGGTGTTTGGAAACCTTGGTTCCTTTTTTATGGATTTGTCCATGATATACCACATTCATGCTTGGAATATAGCAGAGGGGCGATTGCCTGAAGAGAGATTTAGCTCAGCCATGTCTATGGTCAAGCGATACGTGGAAGTCCCTTGCTTGGTTGCATTTTTCATGTGGCAATAAAAGGTCTTTCATATGGTATTTATGGGTAAATATTCTTATTGTTATGTCTCTTATATGTTTGTTCTATGCTTAACATCCTTGATTTTTATATGTTGGTTATGAATGAGTTTTATGATGTCATGATGTTTAGCTGACATTATGTTTTTACTTGTAAACGAATGAATAATGTATCTATTTCTTAATAAATGAAATTACAGCTAATGCGTTGAGGAATCAATGCTTCTTAGAGATTCTTAGATAAGTATGAGACCCCTATGCGTAGTTTTTCTATTAGGGCATGTATCTTTAATTTTGTGACATGTTTGGCGAAAGACCTGTCATGGTTAATAGGGGTCTAGCCTAGTTCTTGTTGATTTTTTGAAAATGCATCGTTCTCCTACTGTGAAATTTCATTTCTAAAGGTGTCATTGAGTTCTAGGCAGTGACCTCAGCTCTGAGCCTGAAAAAGTGGCACAAATCTCAGAGTCGTAGGCATAACACTAGGAAAAAACGTAATCAGAATCCCCCTTGCCCTTGTTGTGGAAGCTTCTAGAACCTCCCATATTCACCATTGTCCACAACAGTTGAGTGTCCAGGGGTTTGATGGATTAAAATTTACATTAGTTTCATGGGCTAGTTACCTGAGTGGCTGCATTGGCTCCTAGGAGTTCTGTCGCTGATATGGAAGGTTTGTGATGTGCTCTGCCGAGTCCACTTCCTAAACTAACACATAGGGATTCAAATCATATCATGGTAACTTATTGTCAAATGTTTACCCCAGTTGGCCAGATACATGGGTAGATGTGGGAAGAGGGTGTTATAGAGTGGTACAAGAAACAACTCTCGTCATATCCTTTTTGATGCACAAGATAGTATTAAAGTGATGGGATTGTGCATCAAAAAGGATATTCAACCAGATGCCACAACAATGTTAACCAATGCTCATGTGTCCTTGGCAGGTCGTATGATGGTCGTGAGCTTATTTAATTATGCTAATAAGTAATAAACATTAAATTTTAGTTAGCATTTTATCGTTTAAGTCAAATTTTCTGATTAAAAAAATAAAATAACTAAATTGATTTAAGTGTTATATATTCTCAAACTTTTTCACGATAACAGAGTTGTTGTAATATATATATATATATATATATATATATATATATATATATAATATATAATATATATTATATATATATATATATATATATATTATATATATATATCCGTTAACATAATAGGTACAGGTGCGGTGAGCTGAGGGTACGCCGGAGTCCCTTCCATGCACATCTTCTATTGAGAGGAGGTGAAGGGCGAGGAGGGCCAAACAACGTGAGGGCCAAACAATGTGTACGCTCGGTATCAGGCGATTCCAGTTGGGTTTGATTTTCGTGTTTGTTTATCATCAATAAAAGTATTTTGTTAATAACACGTATCAAGTATTTTGTAATTGGTTCATAGTTTATTAAATTAAGTTAAAGGGATATTTAATGTATAAGATAGAAAGTTATTAAATCAATTGTTAATAGACGGTAGGTTGTAGAGTATTTATTAACTTCTATATATTGGCATATAATAATGTGATAATTTATGTGTTGTTTTGAATTATAGTTTATTTGTTTATTTTTTTGGAAATATGTCTTAACAGAAATGGTGACATCAATTTTTTTTTCCTAAATATGGGCAAAATGGTTGTCTTATTTTATACACCAAAAACTAAAACCTAAAATTTAAAGCATGTGTAATAAAAACTAAAACGTCAAAGAAAAAATAAAAATTAAACTAAAAACTAAAACCTATGTCTAACCCTAAAAACCAAAATCTGAAACTAAACTTACAACTAATACTAAAAGCCTAAACCTACAACTAAGAAAATATAAAACTAAAACTAAATTAAGAGATATTATAAATTAACTATAGTAAAATGTAATTAAATATTTTTTTATTGCGGAATTGTTTTAATATAAAAAACTATTTTCTAATTTATATACCAAATAATAAAATATAAGTTGGTTTACATTTCAAAATTTTTTAAGTAAAATATAATAAAAATCATAAATAATGTAAAGTTAAAATAAAATAATTAATAAAAGAAGAAGTTGTTTTTACTTGATAAATCAGATTTTAATAAAAAAAACTAAAAAGACTAATTGAAGAAGAGGCAAAGGAGTGTGGATATCCTTACTCCCTATTTTCCATGCGTCCAAGCTTATATTGTGTGGTAGGAGCTTTCCCTTACATTTGTAGATGTGGAATTTTGTTTGAGATTCAAACTTGGTGCATCTTTATTTGATACTTGGTTTTGGATTACATTTTTTTGTGGTTTTATATTTTTTATTCTTATGGAACATTTGAGATATCCAATCATCTTGTACCATTTGTAGTTATTTGAGACTTGGTTTTAGATCTAGATTCTTTTTTGTGTTTTTATATTTTTTACTCTTATGCAACATTTGAGATATCCAATCATCTTGTACTAAGTTGTAGTAGAGGATTTGAATACCTCGTTCTAGCTTATTGGGCTTAGAGGTGCTCTACAATGAGTATTAAAGAGATGTGTAGGTGTTACCTGTAATGTAAGAAATATTGTATGTCAACAAAATTTAAATATTTTAGCTTAATTTAATTTTATAACACTTTTTAAATTAAATCTAAAATAAAAAGATATGCGGGAGATGTAGTAGTGTAAAATTTATATTCCTTAGTCATATTTAATTTTAGTAATAAGCACATAAGAACTTAGTTCTTATAGTAAACTTACAATATAACAAGATTCTTAACCATGTATATTCAATCAATTTTTACTATAGATAATATTAACATGAAAATAGGTTATTATACAATACCATGGGCCAATACCATGGCAAATTAAAAACACATGCCCAGGAACCATAGCTCATTTCAAAATTAAACTATTTTATATATATTTTAATTTATTTTTATCGTATACCTTCTAAATTAGCTTTGTAAGAAAATATGCAAGGGGAGACGTTGGAGTGACCTAAACATTTTGACTTGGCCAGAATAAATAAATAAAAATTAAATAAATTAAAAAAATAAAATGAAAATAAAAAATTAATAATTATACTATCAATACAATGTTTTGACTTGGTGAAATCACATAAAGCTAAAAGTGAAAATGAAATTAAATAAATAAATAAATAAATAAAAATAAAAATAAAAATTAATCAATATGAAAAAGATGTTATAACGCAATGTTTTTGACTAAGTGAAATTACATAAAAAAAAAAATTAAAGAAAATGATTAATATAATGTAATGTAAACATTTTAAGTATGTCAAAATAAAATAACAAAATAAAAATAACCTTATAAAAATTAAATAAAAATGGTCCATGGTATTCATGTGGAATATAGCATATTTAAAGGATGAAATTAAGCAAGCTTAGATCTATTTTAACTCAAGATTTTAGATTTGTAGATGTGTAATTTTGTTTGAGATTCAAAGTTAGTGCATCTTTATTTCACACTTCGTTTCATTTCAGGTCTAGGCTTTTTTTTGTGGTTTCATATTTTTTTAATCTTATTCAAAATTTGAGATAGCTGAACATCTTGTTCTAAGTTGTGGTAGAGGATTTGAATACATGGTTTTTTTGTGGTTTCATATTTTTTTAATCTTATTCAACATTTGAGATAGCCAGACATCTTGTTCTAAGTTGTGGTAGAGGATTTGAATACATGGTTTTGGCTTATTTGGCTGAGAGGTGTTCTACAACCAGTATGAGAGAGAGGGAGAGAGTAGATGTTATGTGTAATGTAAGAAAGATTGTATGTCAACAATTTTTAAAATATTTTAGTTTAATTTAATTTTATAACACTTTTTAAATTAAATCTAAAATAAAAAGGTATGTTGTCAGTGAAAAAAATTATTTCATAGCCATATTTAATTTTAATAATAAGCACATAAAAACTAACTTCTTCTAGTAAACTTATAATATAACAAGATTCTTAACTATGTATGTTCACCCAATTTTTACTATTCACAATATTAACATGCATATAGTTTATTATACAATAGGATGGGCCAATACCATGACATATTAAAACAACATGCCCAAGAACCATAACTACTTTCAAAATCAAAATCAAAATATTATATCTATATATCTATATATATATAATATATATATATATATATATATATATATATATATATATATAATATTATATATATATTTTTATCCTATATCTTCTAAATTAAATCTGAAAGAAAATATGCACTGGGAGATGTTGGAGTGCCCTAAAGGTTTTGACTTGGTTGAAATAAAATAAATAAAAAAATAAAATAAAATAAATAATAATTATAACTATCAATACCATATTTTGATTTCCGAGGAAATTAGCACAAAAAAAAAAAATCAATTTAAAAAAGATGTTATAATGTAATGTTTTTGACCAATTCAAATTACATAAAAATAAAATTAAAATTAAAGAAAATAATTAATATAATGTAATGTAAACATTTTAAGTATGTCAAAATGATGTCAAAGGATAAAAATAAAAATAACCTTATAAAAATTAAATAAATATAGCCCATGGTATTCATGTGGAATATAGCATATTTAAAAGAGGAAATTAAACCAACCTAGATCTAATTTAACTCCAGATCTAAGAAGCACCTAGGAGGATCAAATCTCTTGATATACAAACTTCTTTAGAGCTAAGAGAGATTTGATCCCTCTTGGCAGCTGGTAGATCTAATGTTAAGATGGGTATAGGCTAGTCTCTAATATAATCTAATTATAGGCTTGTCTCTAAATCTATTTCTTAATAAATATTTTCTATTAAGGTATATTTTCTACATTTCTTTAAAAAAAAAAAAAAATTAGAGATAGGAAAATAATTTTTGTGTGTTTCTATTCCTTTTCAAAATATTTTGTGTTTCTATCATTTTTTAGAATATTATACTACCATTTGTATATCTTTATTGAATGTCTAGAAAATCTATCATGTAATAAAAACAAGGGAGCTACTGTCGTGGCGGTAGTCCCTACCGGGGTCGGCCACAACAAACAGCAAGCAACATGTGGCGTTGGTGACACTGCCATTGTCGTCTCTTACCGCTCCGTCCAACGTGGAATCTGAGTATTTGTGGGAGAAAAAATTTGCAGATATTGGAGGGAAGTAGGTATCCAACAGAACAAAGATTTATGTATATTTAATGGAACAGATTACCCGGGGATCAATAGATTTTAATTGCCAGGCATATTTTACTCATCAGATGGAATTTTTTTCAACAAAAAGAACCTACAGACTTTTGCTAAAACTAAACGCAGTTACATTTTATTTCTCTGACTTTTGTTAAAACTAAATTGAAATGAAGACAGGATTCAGCACCATCAAACAAGCACCATCAGCACCATCAAACAAGTCAAACAAACACATCTAGGACACCTAAATCGTCTTTAAAAACTGGAATTCCATAACTAAGTAACTAAAGACACGATTCACAACTGGAATTTCCTAAAGACAAGATTCAACACCGTCAAAACACCATCAAAAACGTCTGAAGCCCCATGAAAAACGTAAAATTTTGTAGTTTAACTACTGGAATTTCTATAACTTTGAAGTTTTGAAAATTGGAATTTTGAACTGAAGACAGGATTCACAACTGGAATTTACCTTTCCCAAAGACAGGATTCGGCACCGTCAAAAACGTCAAAATCGTCTAGAACTTTGAAGTTTAAAAAACTGAAATTTCACCATCAAAGCACCAGCTAAGGAAACTCCTCAAGAGAACTCATCTGCATCCTCACTCATAATAACATTGGACTAAGTGGTCAATAATAGTTTTTCTAGACACCCCTTTAATTTTCTTTTCTTTGCGACACGTTTTTGGATGAAAAATTGGACATGGACAATCTCTTTTTGTTAGTTTTACTTGGTTATACTATTGTCTTTCACAATTGTTATGTTAAGAAGCGTATATGATTCATAAGAAATAGTAGCTTTTTGAATTGCTGCTCTTCAAGAGTAAGGCTCATTTTGTGTTATATCCTTCTAGTATTTAGGTGTAGGACTTAATTTAGAGAAAAAGACTAATGGTTTGTTGAATGCAGTTTAAAACTATAAACGTAAATCGTATTTAAAAGTGGCTTTAAGTTATCAATAAAAAACAATTGACGAATTTTAAAAAAAATTATTAACCAACAAAATCAAATCAACACAACTCAGAGAAAATTTAAATAAACAACTCATATCATTTGTGCAACATTGCTATCGATGTTTCCTTTTGATGTCCCTCTTTCCAGCGTCGAGGTATAAGAAATTTATTATTATGAAAGTCTCTAATCAAGAACAGAAAGTCTATAGAGTTGAGGGTATATAATATTTTCTAGATCTGTATCTATTACATAAGTCTTTCGTCAATACGAGCAAGTGGTAAATATTCATTTAAAAATCACTATAATCTAAAAGTGATCATCGAAGTTTCACGTGGACAGCAAATAAATTAAAGCTTTGTAAGAATTATGAAATCTAAAAATTGTGAAATATTATATGTTTCTCAATTTGTATTATAAAAATCTATAATTAATCGAGTGGAAAATATTTAATGGAAAACAATATATATATATATAAAAAAAACGATCGACCAACCTTGAAGTTGACAGCAAATGTACACACACGCAAACAAAATAATAAATAATTTAAACGGTTATAGAAAATGAATTCCAGAATGTGTACTTTTGCACCTTCTTTCACAGAGATCTATTCTTTCCATAACCTCATGTAGATTTATTTGGCAGTAATATTCGGTGGAGTTTCTTAATTCAAAATAAAACATATATCATATTCATTTTCTGTTAGGCAAAAGACTAAATTGTAATTATAAAATAAGTTCAACTCTCCGAGCAGCAACTCCTCCGCCTAGTTAGACTATTTTTAAAACTGGAATTTCCATAATTTTCCGAGCAGCAACTCTTTAGCCTAGTTAGAACTCTTCAGCCTAGTTAGACTACTTTCTGGGCAACTCCTCTGCTTATATAGACTACTTTCTCGGCAACTCCTCCGCCTACTTTCCGGGCAACTCATTCCTCTGCCTCGTTAGACTACTTTCCGGTTTAAAAACTGGAATTTCGGAAAATAAACTGGAATTTCCATAACTTTCCGAGCAACAACTCTTCAGCCTAGTTAGACTAATTTCTGGGCAACTCCTCTGCTTAGGTAGACTACATTCTCGGCAACTCCTCTGTCTACTTTCCGGGCAACTCATTCCTCCACCTCGTTAGAATACCTTCCGGGCTAAGCCTCGTTAGCGTACACGCTAAAGATAACTCGCGGTAGAATTTTCTAAAAAATCCACAACCTCGAGAATCTCAAGTCAATAGTTCCACCTGACTCACGAAAATAGAACACTTTTGCCAGATCTTTGCGCCAAAGTGGGACCTTTCTTCCACAGGAGGCAATATACAGGCCACAAAGATTAGGTTCATTGAATTGAGGCATTTGCTAGCAAAACTGCGAAACTGTTAATGATTCAGAAACCAACCCTTCACTACATGCATGCCCATCCAACAGTCTTAACAAATACCTGCAAATTCAAATATAATTAGCACTTAAGAAAACTTAGTTAATCGCAGCAATTATCTTTAATGCCATCATCATCACATCCCTAACATAATTTGAAAAAAAGGATAATTAACACTAAAGGAACATACTTAATGGCAGCCATTATCGTTAGAGCCATCATCATGACATGCCTCACATAACTTGAGAAAAGAAAAGAAAAACGAACATGAACCATCACAGTACACAAACAAGCCCAAGCCCTGAGTTACAGTTCAATTACTTGAAATGGGAATGCCTAAAAAACCAGCAATAAATTCATTAAAATCCAGAAAAAAGCCGTGAGAAACAAAAGAGATGAATATTGTAATAGGCCAAGAGTAGCACTTCTACTTACGACCTCCTAGGCTCAAATTTCAGACACAATGCATACACAAAACCTCTATCTAGGATTTCGGTCAATGTTGAACTTAGAAAAATATACCATAATCTGTAAAAATCATGGAAATATAATGCTAAAATCAATAGCAGAATTGAAAGATTCTGCAACATAAATAAAGCTGGCATAACTCACTGTCAAGGAAGTAAATACATGGATAGGCGGCCTCTATCACGCAGTTTAAACCCTGGTGCTTGCAGATCGTAAAGAAAACTAGAGAATCTACAGAGCGACAATCACAATCACAATGCAAGGTGTCGACAGAGGGTAGCGGCGTATTTAATGAGATGCAATGGGACGACGTCCGAATAGAATGACACGGGTGTTCGACATGCACAAAGAAACGTGGCAGGTAAATTAGGTGCTGGCTTAACGTGGAACAGGCCCTAGAAAGAACTTAGTATAAGATGATATTCATTTACGAAACTTTGGATTAAAAACCTGTCCGCCTGAAAATAACATAAAGGCAGATACATAAAGTTACTATATTATTTTCGAAATATCTTAGTTCCTTTCAAACTTTGGATAAGAAAAGTGTTGCGGGTGTATTTTTCCCTCGATACGCGCGAAGTTTTCAATAAGAGGTCAAAAACAAAACTTTGGATAAATTGTCTAGAACGCTAAATTGCCATCGAAAACTTTGGATAAAATTTGGGAAAGCATAATAAAATTTTGGTCAAAAGAACAATTAATTGATGGTCAGCGATCGATCGATCACTAATAGTCCCAGGCAGGGACTAATAACATAGAATAGATTATTCATTTGTTGCTTTAAATATTACTCTTTTAACATGGGATTTTTGTTTGTGTTAAAGCAACACCATAGGAATGTTTTCCTAGCTCTTAGAATCTCTATTTGATTTAGTGTTTTTAAGTATTTCTCATGTATTCTAGCTGGGTGGTTCAAAGAAAAAATGGTTTTAGAATTTGTAAAGATTTTGGTGTTGAAATAATAATTTGTATGGTAAAAAATGAGAAAATATTTTATTTAATTTTTTTTTTGAAGGAATATATATTGTGTCTAAATTCTCATAGTGTAAAAATGTTTGTATCTAAGAAATATATTATTTAATAAAATTTTGTTTACATTTATTTTAATTCAGGATCTACCAAAAATTTTGAGGGATCAAATATTTTTTAGAGTTATCTTAGAGAAATTTAAATCCTCTTAATTAAGAGATATCTAGATTAATAATATATCATTTACATTATTGAAAATAAATATAAAAGCAAAAAAACTTTCAGTATCAAATTTATAATTCCTCATTTACATTGTTGAAAATGACTTCTCTACTCAGCTACTATAATCTAATTACGTCAGAATATTTGCAAACTGGTACATTTAATAGATTAATAATACCAATGTTATTAAGAATTTGTAATTGGCAAAAATTGAAGTATGTATATATATAGATATATATTTGTAGAAACATAAAAGCAATTAATGAATATAAGTGTACAATTTTTTACTCACTCGATCTCATTAGCTACAAATCACTTGACATAGATGCTTTGAATAGAAAAATTAGATGCAAAGTTATTGAACAATCCACACATTATTTTAAGAGATATATACTCTTCCTTATTCATGACCATGGTCCTTGAAAATTTCCATGAATTGGAGGAATGAGAAGGGAACAAAGCAACATATAAGATAATAAAAAAGGCGTATGAATCAAACAAATACTAGATTAAAGAAACAAAAGATAAGGATATTGTTACACATAAAGGGAAACAAAAGGCAACTATAGATTCTTTTAAGTGATATATATTTTATTTTTCTAAGTTTATCGAAATAATTTATATTTTTTAAAGTACGCATGACATGACCAAATATATTTATGAATGAAGATATGTGAGTTTCCTTCTAAGAAAGATATTTTTCTATGACAAACACAATTTTGGAATTATGTTTGGTAACAAGCGAGGAGGAGAATTTAGGGAACTATTAAGGTAACTAAAAGAAACGATCTTATTCCAATTGAGGTAATGGGTGCAATTTGATAACACATGGAGAAATAGAAAATATTTAAATTTAATATTCTATTTTTTGTTTTTAAAATTAAAACCAGTTCATCTACTTTTCATATCAAATCTTTGGTGGTGTACAAGAGGAAGAAAATTCTCTTGAAATCAAACCTTTTATTCCAAATCTGATTTGTTCAAAACAGGTGTTGTTACCCAAGATACCATTTTTCCAGGACGAAAAAGCTAGATATTGTATTATATGAGAGATATAAAAAGGCAACATGTTCACATCTGAAGATGACCCATAGCTCTGGATCAAAATAGATACAGCATGGAAGCACAATCGAGAAAACAAAAAGATTCCTGCCAGGATAGACAGATCAAGGAGATACCCATCTATATAATGATCCAAGATCATAGAGGGCACAGATCAAAAATAGAAATCGACTAGCAGAAGCGAACCATAAACATGAGCATACATAGGAAGAGGAATCTGCTGAGAAAAGATCAGGAAGCAACATCATAATACCATAATGAGCCAAGGAGAAGCCTGTGAGACAAGCTTACACAAACTAGAAGTTAGGGAGAGAAAATTCTTGGATAAAAAAGGTTTCCCCTTCAGAAAAGACTTGCAAAAACCAAAAACCTGGAGCTGATTGAAGACCCATTTTTGACAGAGAGTCAGCCTGCAAATTTTTATCCCTACTGATATGGTGAATTGAGCCTCAAACCAAACATCCCCAGAAGAAACTGATCCTATCCATCTAGCCAACAAGGTGAGGCATTAATATATAACTATTTCCTGAGACGAAATCCACCATAACTTTTGAATCTCCAGAAACAGAGACATCTTGAATATCAAGAAAGAGATAAAATTTTAACAGGCCAGCGAAAGCCATAGCCTCCGCTTTGCTGTTCGAGCCTTTCCCCCCATTCCAGTGAATGGAAAAATGTGTGTTTTCGTTAACCATAATGAGAACTCCACATCCAGAAGAGCCTTTCTGTTCAGCACCGTCGAAGAATGCCTTAGGGAAATATGAGAGCTCCTTTGATAGATCTCCACAAGCATCCTTTTTTTGCTTGAGAGGCTTCTGCGGAAGGGCTTCAAAGGAAGTGACAATATTAAAGAATATTTCCGAGAAAGGAGATTTGATGCCATTGAAAATAGTGTTGTTATGCCACTTCCAAACGATCCACAGAGAAATAATAAAGATCCTTCTCCATGATTCCTTCTGCTCACTACACCATAGAAATGATTCAATAATTGAAGCATGCGTCTTATGCTGGATTCCATAACAGATCTCCAAAGCCTACCATAGTTGTTGCAATTTTTTGCATTCAAAAAATAAGTGAACGTTATTTCCCCCCTCTAACCTGCATAAAGAACATAGACCTGCCCGTGCCATCCTCTTTTCATTAAATTTTCCCAGGTTAAATTCTTGTTGTGGAAAGTTAGCCAAGCGAATAAAATCATTTTTGAAGGGCAACCATCCTTCCAAAAAATTCAAGGGAATACAGGATTGTGCGCAAGCAGCTTTGAGCCAATTAAATGTTGATATACATCTTTAACGCGGACTATATTAATCTCTTTCGAAAGATTCCAGATAAGATAATCAGAATCCACTGATCGAAAAATGCCACAGTTTCTAAGGCCTGACCTAATGCGTTCCCATTGAACAGCAATCCCCTGAGGCATTTCCAAAACATCTGCATCTTTCCATAGAGGAATGGATCCCTGCCAGCCAGCAATCAAACTGTCCCAAAAGAAAAGACCTCTTCTATGAAAGAATTTCAATAAAGATTCAGTTACATTGACCTCCTCAGCGCCACGCAGGAACTGATCCCTTCCAATAAGGATCTTACTACTAGATTGAAAACGCCAAATCAAGTTCTTCAAAAAATAATTTTCTATCTTACAAAATCTGAGCCAAATTGAAGAACCATATGAGGCGCCGATCTTTCCTTTTCTGAACCAGAATGGTAAGTCCTTCCTTCCTAAGTATTTCGTCTGAATAGTGATACTCCATGGACCTTCTCCATGAATTTCTCTCCACAACAACTTTCATAAAAGAGCCTTTCCGAAAGTGCGCATATCGAGCAAACCCAAACCTCCCATACTCTTTGGCAACGAGATACTGGATAGCTTTGAGAGATGGAATTTCCTTCTTTCTGCTTGACCACCCCAAATGAAGTTAGCTGTTACTCTATTGATGCTTTTAATAATACTCACTGGAAGAAAATATAAATGTGCCCAGTAAACCGCGAGTTGATTTAATACTGATTGCGCCAGGATCACTCTTCCCACCAGAGAGAGGCATCTTTATTCCCAAGCTGAAATCCTCCTTTAGAATCTATCCAAGATCCATTACCAATCTGTTTTTGAGTAACCATATGCTTTTATCTGAAAACCCAAATATTTGATACCACAACTGATGGATTGTGCTTTAATTCCAAAAAGATCAGATAACCATGCAACATCATCCTGATTTATATCATTGTGATAGATTATTGACTTCTCATTGTTAACTTGCAAACCTGTATCCTTTTGTAATTTTTTTATGATTTCATAGAAGCATATCCAGGTGAACCTGCAAAACAAGCTGAATAAAATGATATCATCTACAAATAAATTGTGGGAGATTGAGTTATTTCTACAGATTTTCAGGGGACGACACATGTTTTCCTTGACAGCCTTATTGATATGCAGGCTAAGAGAGTTCATTGCCAGAATAAATAAAAGCGGTGAGGCATCCTTGACGAAGACCCCTGGCCACACGGAAAAAAGGAGATGGAATCCCATTGATGATGATCGCATAGTCCACCATTTCAACACAGGCCATGATCCAATTGATCATGTTGGATCTCAACCCAATCTTTGCGAGCAAACACCTAATGAAGCTCCAATCCAGGCAGTCGTATGCCTTCCAGAGATCGATCTTGAGGATAAACGTATCACTTTTTTTAGAATGAATAGCATACAGACCTTCATGAGTACTTGCAACTGCATCATAAATGTTTCTTCCTTTTAGAAAACCATGTTGTTCCTTTGTTAGGAACTCTAAAAATACTCCTTTGATTCTCTCTGCTATGATCTTCGATACAATCTTGAAGGAGATGTTACAAAGAGAAATTGGCCTAAAGTCATTAAAAGATTGAGCATCTCCCTTTTTAGGAATGAGCGCTATATTAGTGGAGGAGATTTTTTGATTGATACTACCCGACATTCTGGAACCATCTACCATCCTCAACTGGTCAGCTTTGATACGATCGAAAAATAGAATGAAAAATTCTATCGTCCAGCCATATGGACCAGGGCTTTTGTCCCTTTTAAAGGATTTCATAGTTGCGAGTAGCTCCTCCTCTAAAACTGGCTGGAAGATTTGATCATTTAAATCACTTTCAAACTCCGTGGGAACAGATTAATTCCCCATAGAATATCCTGGATTTTGCATTCTTTAGATATTTTATACTGATTTTTGAAAAATTCCACCGCCTCATTTGTTATATCCTGTTGGGAATATAGGAAGCCCCTTTTTCTGTCACTGATTTTCCATATAGAATTCTTTTCTCGTCTGGAGTTGGCGAAATTATGGAAAAATTTTGAATTCTTGTCTCCTTCGTTCATCCATATCGCTCTGCTCTTTAACCTCCAGAAAGATTCTTCTTGTTCCAAAATCTTCATTTTTTTCTTTTGAAGATCCTTTATTCGACATCTCATTTCAAAAGATAAGGTATTAGAAGCCATGGATTCCGTGGCACTGCCTAGCTCCTTTTGAATTTCTCGGAGGTCTTTTTTAATCACTTGCCTTGTTTGGAACTACCACTCTTTGACTACCTTTCGAATTGATTCCATTTTATCCCTGAAAGTCATTAAAATAGGAAAAGATTTCGGAGACAACATCTCTTTCCAAGCTTTTAAAATGATGTCATTAAACTCTGGATCTTCTAAACATGTTCTGTTGAATTTAAAAGAGTAGCCTTTTTTGAACCCCTTTTCCCTCCATCCTAGGATAATCGGTCTATGATCATAAATGAAGACATTCTCGATTGTTGAAAAAGGCATGCCCAGAAATTTGATTAGACTAACATGAAGAATAAATCTGTCAATTCTCTTGGCAATATAAGCCTTCTTGACCCTTCCATCTTCCCATGTAGGGAGCAATTTGGGTGGGAGAATGTCAACAAATTTTTTTCTTAGAAGCTCATTTTTAATTATGTCAGCAATAGGATCTTGTTTCTTATTGATGCCCTAGATTTCGTCCATATTAAGGGTGATATTTAGGTCACCTGCAATTAATAAAAATTCAACATCAAAAATTTCTGAAGCAAAGAGACTTTCCCAGAAAGACGATTTGTTCTTGTAGGGAGCATATATATTCAGAATATTTATAGGACATTTATGCCCCCTTATTTGAGCCAATATGAGGATGCCTGCGAGACAACTATAAGCTTTTGCACTGATCCAGTGTGGATCCCATAACAGCGCTAAACCGCCAGATAGGTCGTTAGCTTCCACAACAAAAATGTGCCAAAGGGGAAACATTTTCCTGAAATAAGAAACTGTTACAGAAGTAGCATGCATGGTCTCTTGAATTAAGATGACTTTGGGTCTTACCGACATAAAGAAATTCTTTAAGGCCAAAAATTTTAGGTCTGCTCCCAGACCTCTAATGTTCACTAATAAGATGAAATTCATTTCAAAGGTGATTTGACCATGCTTGCTCTAAGAGGCCTTTCTTCAGTCATATCAATGATTGGAATGTCAATCAGGGAAAGATTATTGATTCCTCTACCTACACCCTCTCCCCTCCCCCTGAAATGCCTATTGCCCCTATTATTCTTTCTCCTCACCGTAATATTACTTGCAGAATTAGGGCTAATCTTTGGAGAGCTACGATTTCTGGGCTTATGAATTGTTAGCGGCCTGAGTTCTAGAGATTTTTTGGATAAAAGGTAGTCTAGATCACTACCGATCAAGTTTGCAGGGGATGAATTAGGAGAGTTAACAGGGGTGGGAGAAATCATCGGTTCTTTTCCTTTTCCAGCTGGTGAATTCTCCTTTTTATGGGACGACGATGATGACTAAATATGGAGGACTTCCTTGCTTATTACGTGCTGAGTAATAGGAAGAGGATCAGGGACTGCATGGTCGGAGGACGGTTCCAAAGGAGATTTTGGAAGACGGGGAATTTCATAATCAAAGGCATGTTGGCATTATGGTTTTGGTATGATTTCAGATGTTGTACTTGATGGCAACACCCATGGCATGGCTCTCATTTTGATAAAAATAAAGAAGTACACAGGAGAACAGTTCAGGAGGTGCGTACCCGCAGGTATGCCGTGCAGGGACCGCG
>APFE031497357.1:0-24041 GCA_000404065.3 Pinus taeda
CTCATCTTGCGTTCCCTAGAAGTAACTAATGAGACTTTACGAGGGCGACAAATAATTGAGGTGGAAGTGGATCACCCTCCATCAGGGTAGGGAAATATCAAGGGATTACGAGACTCTGATAGAGGACCTCCAATCAAGAACATTACTAGGGATATCCAAAAAATTAAGCTCCTAGAGTTTGCTGGAGCTCACGCCAGTGAATGAACAGAAGCTTGGTTAGAAGGAATGAGAAGGTGCTTCACACTCAGAGATTATACTTCCAATTCAAAAGCTAAAATAACAATATTCCAACTTATAGACACTACTCTGAATTGGTGGGGTAGCTTAGAATGTCAAATACACCTCACTCTAGACACAGTTACCTGGGAGTTATTTGAGGAGAGATTGAGGAAAAAGTACCTACCATCATATGATGAAGAACAACAGGTAGTAGCCTTCCATGCTTTGGTACAGGGAAAACACACAGCGAGAGAATAGGAGATTAGATTAATTGGTCAAGTATGTCTCCTACATGGATACTGATCAACGCCAAGCAGATCATTTCATTTATGGGTTGAAACCTAATATTACGGCACTGGTGTAGATGTGGAAACCATCGTCAGTTGTAGAAGTTGTTGAACAGACTTGTTATGTTGAAGAGAACATAGATTTAAAATGTGGAAACAAAACCATTTTTCCACAACAACTAAAGCTTATGGGGAAGGATCCTCGCACCTTCTCTAGGGGAGGAAGCTTGAGGCCACCACCATATGGAAATAGGGTTGTACCTAGAACACCAGCAATGGGGATTTTAATGGCTACCAGTGTAGCTTTACCGACAACTTTGAGGACTCATGCAAATCATGGTCAGACACAATGATCCATAAGCAGGGGTAGGGATCTCAGGGTAAGGAGCTCTTTCCAAAGAACTCCACAACATTATATTTAGAGTCTACCTTGGATCACTTGTTTGGGTTGTGGGGGAGCTCATTACCAACACAAATTTCCTAAGTTACAAACTGGTAAAAATCGTAGATAAAGAAAAGCACTGATGGTGGGAGCAAGTAGGCACCATCGAATTTATGTAGCAGTTGATAACCAACAAGTTGAACACCAATCTATCATCATAGAAACCTTAGGTATGATAAACAATGTAAAAGTGAAAAATTTGTTTGATTCTAGTGCTACAAACAGTTTCATTTCACGAGTTGCATTAGAAAGATGTGGGTTGGCAGTCTATGAGCACGATGACTTTAAATAAGTCGAAATGGCTTATGGGATAAAACAAGTTGTAGGACCTAGTCTTGACCAATGTCAATTGAACCTCAGGGTGTGTATAACTAAGTTGAAGGGATACGTCACAACATTGGAGATGTATGATGTCATCATCACAATGGACTCGCTAAAAGCTCATCGAGTTTTTGTAGATTGTCTAAAAAAGAAGGTGATTTGTTTAGACGATGAATGTAGGTCAATCAAGATTTGTGGTATAAAGAGAGGAGTACCCCTAAAATTCATCTCCATGATGAAGGTTAAACGTTTTCTCTGGCAAGGTTGTAAAATATATGTGGTCAAGGGCGTAAGTGACCAAAAAGAACCCTCCCTATATCAACACCCAGTTTTTTTAGAGTTCAAGGATGTTTTTCTTAAGGAATTGCTTGTATTACCTCTTGTGAGGGAGATCAATTTCACAATCGATCTAAAACCTGGTGCAAAACCAATATCAAAGACACCCTACAGGATGATAGCTGCAAAACTTTGTGAGTTGAAGATGCAGTTAAAAGAGATTTTAGACTTGGGATTTGTCAAGCATAGTATTTCACCTTGGGGTACACCAATGATTCTCGTCAATAAGAAGGACAGTCCCTTAAGGTTAAGCATATATTATAGGGACCTGAATAGAGTCACAATAAATAACAGGTACCTGATACCTAGAATAGATGACCTATTTGATCAAATGAAGGGAGAATTAGTTTTCTTAAATATCGATCTATGATTTGGATACAACCAATTGAGGATTAAGGAATGTGACATCTCAAAAACTGCATTTTGAACTTGGTTTGGGCACTACCAGTTCATAGTTGTTCCATTTGGTTTGAACAATGCAACAACAATATTCATGAGCATCATGAATGTTGTGTTAAGGAAGTATTTGGACCAATTTGTGCAAGTCTTTCTAGAGGATATTCTTGTATATTCCAAGAACAAAAATGAGCATGAAGAGCACCTAAGGGCTGTATTGACTTGCTTGAGGGAAAATCAATTGTATGGAAAATTGTCAAAATGTTCTTTCTTTCAGAAGAAAATTCATTATCTTAGGCACATCATTTCAAGAGAATGGATTTCACTTGACCCAGAAAAGGTAAAGGCCATAATGGATTGGCTAGTATTAAAAAATGTTCATGAGGTGCATAGTTTTATGGGGATATCAGGTTATTATCACAGGTTTGTGGAAGGGTGTTCGAGGTTTTCAAAACCTATCACCACATTACAACGGAAATGGGTTAGGTATGAATGGACATATGAATTTGACATTGCACTCACTAAACTAAATATGTTACTAAGTAGTGCATTGATCCTTCAAGTACCAGACATGTAAAAAGACTTCACTATCTGCACCGGTACTTTGAAGCAAGAATTGGCAGTGGTATTGATGCAAGAAGGTGGAATAATAACTTAAACATATAGAAAATTGAAGAAACATGAAGAGTTTTATCTTACCCATGACTTAGAGTTAGCAGCAGTAACACTAGCTTTGAAACCATGGAGACACTACCTCATTGGGAGAAGATTTGAGTTAAGAACAGATCAACAAACCATAAATAACCTCTTCAGTCAAAGGGATTTGAATGTTAGATAGAGGTAGTTGAGTGAATTCATGAGTGAGTATGATTTTGGGATCTCATACATTATGGGAAAGGAGAATGTGGTGGACGAAGTACTAAGCAGGAGGCCATGAACCTTCTCCCTAGTACCCTTGAGGGTTAATTTGAGGGATCATATGTTGGAAAAAATATTTGAACATAGTTGGTATATAAAGGTTATATCAACACTCCAAAATCAGAAGTAGATAGAACCAAAGTTTGAGCATTATGTCCTTGAAAAAGATGGAATATTGAGGTTTGAAGGGAGAATGTACATCCCTAAGGAAGGGGGTATAACAAGAACCATCCTTAAAGAGTCACATAGAACACTCTATTGTTCAAATCTTGGAGTGAAGAAGATCTATGCAGACATGAAGAAACTCTTCTTTTGGCAGGAATGAAGCACAACATAGTCCAGTTTGTTGCCAAATGTCTTGAATGTGAATGAGTGAAGGTTGATCATCGCCATCTAGCAAAACGCCTACCACCACATGGCATCCCTATGTCTAAATGGGAGGTCATTTCTATGGATTTTTTTGTGGGCTTCCCACTCACTTAACAGAGGCACAATGCTATATTGGTTGTAGTTGATAAATTGACCAAAAGTGTCAATTTCATCCCAGTGAGAGACACTTATGATCTGAATTTAAATAAGAACGCAAAAAATTACATATATAACCATAAATACAAGGATGCAACAGAAATAACACTTCATTTAATTAATATCAAATACTGAAATATTCTTGCAAATATAATGGAAATAAGACTAGCTTAGACGATAGTAGCTTATGTATAAGAAGAGATGTGGTGGCTACATGCCCCTAAACTGTGTTAAAATGAGGCTGAAGGGCCTATTCATGATTGAAAACATGAGAAAACCCTAAAAAACCAAAACCCTAACCCCAACAGATATCACGCCAAGAGTTTGTGGACCCCGTTGGGGTTAGCTGGGTATCCAACTTCCCAGGGTTGTAACTTGGTCATATTATCTCTGTTTGGTGCGTATGATACCTTGTTGGAAAGGTCCATTTGAGTACTACAAGTTTTTATATAAGCACTTTCCTATGGCTATGGCCCTGCGACAAAGCTCAGAAAAAGTTGTTTAGGGGGTTGAAACCGCTCCGGAAGTTCAAGACCTGAAAAATGCTAAAAATAGTAAATGTTGAAATAAACAAGGAAGCAATTAAAACCAATTGGAATACGTGGAATAGGTGGGTGACCACCAATATCCACCTGGATCATTCCTCCCCCCTTAGAAAGCAATGGTTCCCATTGCGCGTAGAGCCTCCATGAGGTGAGGAAATTTTTGTTGAACCTAGTCGCTAGTGAGTCACTTACCTTCGTGTAGGAGTTGGCCAACTTTGACAACCCAATATAGTTGGACCTTCCACTAGTGAGTGTTCTTGACCTGTGTATCCATAATTCGATCAGTTGTGGCTTGTTCCATGTAGTTTGGGTTTAACTCTGTTGGTGTGAGTTGTTATGCAATGTATGATTTGTCCAGTAATGGTGGGAAGTATGGTCAAAAGCCATCCACTTTTAACACTAGGTGTACACGAAGGAATGGGGGAATGCTGAGCTCAAAAGCATTGTCTCCCACAACCTTGGTAATGGTGTAAGGACCATATCAGAGTGGTGTGAGGTTTCAACAAACTCCAGTAAGGTGTTCTTTATGAAAATGCAACCAAACTCTGTCGCCCACCTAAAACTTGTGTGGCACCCAATGTTGATCATGTCACTACTTGTACTTAGAATTTGAATTCTCCTAAATATTGTGAACCTACTGGTAGATGTGTTGGATGTGTTCAATAAATATGGTTTCTTTATCAACCTTAGAGAATATATGTGTGGATTTTGTCTATGTAGTCGCATAAGGCATGACAACATCAGCCAAACACAATGGTTCATATCCTAAACCTTCTTGAAAGGGACTACAACGAGTCGAGCAATGGAGATATTTGTTATAATTGTGCTGCACATATTGAAGAATCTAATCCTAGGTTCGAGGATGCTTGGAGTTGTACATGCGAAGTATGTTCACTATCATCCTATTGAGGACCTCCATTTGGCCATTAATCTGGGGATGGAAGGCAGTCGACTTAGTGAGCTTGGTGTCAAATAATGTCTAGAGGCTTGAATAGAATGTGTTGAGGAACCTACTATCCCAATATAATATAATGATCTGCAGGATCCGAAAATATACCCATACCTGCTCAAAGAATAGTTTGGTAGTGTCCTCTGCTATGATACTCTTCTTGTAGGCTGCCAATATAGCCATCTAAATACACTTTCATTACCATGCTTGGTAGAAGGGAAGCTAGACATATAGTCCATATATATGGATTCCCATGGCTGGCTGGGAGTAGGTAAAGGAGTGTATAGGCCTTGATTCTTGATGCTTGGCTTGGTGATGGTGCAGGCAGTTCAGGATCTGATATATTTTCCAACATCTAGTTGGAGTTTGGGCCAATAAAAGTAGTTTTCTAGTACAACCACAATTTTATCCACACCAAAATGTCTTGTGACCCGACTATAGTACACATCCCAAGTCATCTTGGCACACTCACTTGAAGGAACACAAATGTGGCCTAGGTAGCGTAATAATGCATCATGGAGGTGGAAATCAGGAGCTTGCTTTCAATCTACTAGCATCTGGTATGTGGAGGTGAATTCTGGATCAATTTTATATAGTTGCAACCATCCACAAGTCTCGTGACCATAAGATTTGAGAACAGTAATCACTGTTGCAACTGGGGGCTGACTAAGGTAGTCTACAACATGATTGGTGCTACCCTTTTTGTATTTAATGTTCAATTGAAATTGTTGCAGATATGTATACCACTTCCGATGGCGATCATTCTACAACTTCCCCTGTGTCGGTATAAACTAAAGAGGTTGATGATCGATGTGGATGATCATCTCGTTCCCGAGAATGTAGTGTTTCCACTCTCAGCAAGCCTACATGATGGAGTACATCTATTTATCATAGGTGGGGTACTTCTGAATTGTATTAGAAAGTCTCTCAGTATGATAGGCCACTGGATGCCTGTGTTGGGTGAGAAATGAATCAATAACATGGGCTGAGGTGTTTGTCTTGATTTGAATGGCTACTGCAAGTCTAGTATTGTGAGCACTAGTGTAGAGTAGAGGTAGTGCTTCAACTCAATGAACGACTTCTGTTGGGACTCAGACAAAAAAAAATCATTTCGCCCTGCCCTTAGTAATCTGACTCAAATGCGAGGTGATATGGGAGAATCCCAACACGAACCTTCGATAAAAATTTGTAAGGCCCAAAATGTCACGAAGCTCTGTTAGAGTGGTCCAGGTTGGCCAAACCCGAATGACTTAGATCTTAATTGGGTCCACATGCACCCCATGCTCATCTATGATGTAACCCAAGTATTGGACCTGGCTCATGCCAAAGGCACATTTCTCTAAGTTCGCATACAGTTTGTGCTGCTGAAAGGTTTGAAGGAGTTGCCAAATGTGTTGCAATGTTCTTCCCAACTCTTGCTGAAGAAGCGGATGTCGTCCAGATTAACCACCACGAACGAGTCGGTGAAGGGCCACAAGATGTCATCCATTAGTCTCCTAAAAGTAGTAGGGGAATTTGTTAACCCGAAGGGCATAACCAACCATTCGAAAAGGCATTCCTTGGATTTAAAGGCAGTCTTCCATACACTTTTGGGCTCTATTGGAACCTGGTGATAACCAGACTTCAGGTCGATCTTGATGAAATACTCGGTCCCCTTTAGTTGTTCCATCAAGTAATAAATCCGTGGGATTGGATACGTGTTTGTGACAATGATTTTGTTTAATGTCTGATAATCAATGTAGAGCCTCTAGGTCCCATCCTTCTTTTGTACAAGTACAATCGATCTCCCACAAGGTGAGGAACTTGGTCGGATGTGCCCATTTTGCAGAAACTCCTAGATTTTTTTCTTGATCTCTTCATTTTCTATGATGAAGCGGTGATATATCAGCTCATTGGGTAGAGGTGCTCTAGGAGTCAGACCGATCAAATGCTTGACCTAAAAATGCAAGGGTACACCTGTGGGTGAGGAGAAAATGTCCCTATATTCTTTCACAATCGTATCCACCTACTTTTTCTACTTAGAGGAACCCTTCCTAGGGGCCATGTATGTGGATACGATCTTCCCCTTACCTTGAGAACAAATCATAAAGAAAACAAATTTCCCAGTCTAGGAGATGACCTTAGTGCATTTATTAGCAGAGATGAAAGAGATGGAGGTAGGTGGGTCTACCTTCGGTACCCTGTATATCTTACTACCCAAAGAAATAATAAAAAAGCGAGGTATAGACTCATATACAAAATGCAACTTCCATAAGTATGGTTGTCCTAATAATACATCGCAAACTTCAAGAGGAGCAACATCACACAATACCTCATCCATGAAGGGCTCGATGTTGTAGGGAAGGTGACACCGTTGGTTGACGCGAAGATCTCATCCTTGGTGAAGCCACCCTATTGTGTATGACTGCAGATGTGCTATAGTCAGTAGGACCAACCGCTTCATGACCTCTACTAATATGAGATTCTTTTGGCTCCTACTGTCGATAATGAACTACAGTGGAGAACCCTTCACCCACAATTGTGAGTTCAATAGGTGTTCCCTCTCTTCTATATCTTTAGGCTCGATCTTGTTGATCTTGGTGGTGGCCACAATGGAACTATGTTCTACGTAAATTATCTACTTCCCCTTGTCATTCCCCTTGTTGGGTTCTGACTCAGAGTTCGAACATCCATCTAACTCGGAAGCCTTCATCTCGGCCACTTGTGAATGCTTAGCTTGAAACTCACTAGTGTTGTGAGTGGAGCTCTTATGGAACTCACATCACTTTCCTGTGTCCTTCTTTCTCTTCATGGTGTTGTTCTTTTCTTGCAACTTCGATGGGTTATCCTAGATAACCTTGCCTTGGCTTTTTCGTTTGCTTTGCAGGTTGGGATTGCCTTTCCCTTATTTGAGATTCATAGTTTTAGAAAATTATATATTATGGGGCAATGGAACACATAAAATATTACATAAATATAAACACATAAAACAAGAGAGACACAAATATACATGGTTCACCTAGTTTGAGCTACGTCCACCCCGAACAACCAGTCCTTCCTTTCTATTATCCCGCAAAATAAAGAGACACAACCTATAGCAAATCCGTTGTAATATCCTCTATTTTCTCTCACAGTCTCACCTCTCTGCTTCTCACTTGGAGAATACACATCTCTTACACAACCTCAAATACAATTTCGTCATACAAAGAGACGGGTTGCCTTCTAGGGTAAAAAACCATAAACTAAATATAATTTCTATTGTCAGATGATCCGCCTAATGAACAACCCAGATTGACTAGAAATTATTATACATTTACAAGGCAATTTTACATCTATTTTTAGCTTCGGGGCGGTGCCCCCAAAACCCCTGCTGGGGGACTGCTGGCCCCCGGACCCCCTAGCCGTGGTGGGATCGGCCCCCCAAAACCCTTGCGGGGAAGAAGAGTCCCCCCCACAGCCCCCCCCCGGGTGGATGGGTGTACAAACATCCTGGGGTATACATCCGGCTGAAACAAAGAGCTCTAAACAATCATGCTCCATACTCAACAATCTCTCACTTGGAGAATGATTGTAGCAACTCCACCACTGCTTCATTTGATGGACAATGACTCCTCTTTGGACCTGGCTGTTTCTCATCTTCATTGACATCCTTGAAGACCAATTGAAACTGATCATATTCTTAGTTTCTCCCTGGTTACAACTTTTGTTAGCATATCTGCAGGATTATGGCTAGTGTGTATATTTTCCAGTGTCAACTCTCCATCTTCCAACACTGATCGTATGAATGGTACTTGAGTTGTATGTTTTTAGTCCTGGAATGAAATGTTGAGTTCTTTGCAAGATGAATGGCACTTTGGCTATCACTGTATAACGTGCCCATATCATGCTCCTTACCCAATTCACCCATAAAATTTTGTAACCAAATCATTTCTTTACTATTCTCTATAGCAGCAACATACTCTGCTTCTATTGTTGAAAGTGCAACAACACTTTGGATTTTTGAAACCCAACTGACAGTTGTTCCACCAACAGTAAATAGATATCTTGTAGTGCTCCTCTTGTTATCTCTGTCACCTACCATATCTACATCAACATATCCCTATAGAGAAATGTTTGAACCACCAAAGCATAATGCTTGATTTGTGGTACCTTTCAAATATCTTAGAATCCATTTCACTGCCATCCAATATTCCTTTCCTGGATTGTTCATGTACCTCCTTACAACTCCCACTACATGTGCAATATCAGGCCTTGTGCAGACCATTGCATACATTAAGCTTCCTACTACTGATGTATGTGGAACTTTAGACATATAATCCATGTCTTCTTGGGTCTTTGGGCACATTTTCTTACTAAGTTTGAAATGGATAGCAGAAGGTGTACTAATTGGTTTTGCATTGTGCATATTAAATCTTTTCAACACCTTTTCTATGTACTCATTCTGAGACAATGTTAATATACGATTTTTCCCGTCTCTAGTTATTCTCATACCAAGGATTTGTTTTGCAGCTCCCAAATCCTTCATTGCAAATGAATTTGCCAATTTTATTTTTCTTTTGAGCACATTTATTTCCTGCATGTTAGACCCTGCAACAAGCATGTCATCTACATACAATAACAATATAATATAGCTACCATAATTTTTCTTTTTCAGATAAACACAATGATCAGAGTGACATCTAGTATAACCTTGTTCAGACATAAACTTGTCAAATTTTAGATACCACTGCCTTAGAGCCTGTTTTAAGTCATCCAATCTCTTCTTCAACCTGCACACTAGTTTCTCCTCCCCTTTTACCTCATACCTTTGTGGCTATTGCATATATATCTCTTCCTCCAAATCCCCATGGAGAAAGGCTATCTTTACATCTAATGGCTCAAGATGCAAATCTTCAGCTGCTACTGGACTTAGAATAGTTCTGATTGAAGTCATTTTAAAAATAGGAGAAAATATTTCATCAAAATCAATACATTTTTTCTATGCAAACCCCTTCACCACAAGTCTAGCTTTGTACCTTTGTTTTCCTCCATCTTCTTCCTTCGGTCTGTAAACCCATTTATTCTTCCATGTAGTTTTTCCTGCAGGCAACCTGACTAAGTCCAAAGTCTGGTTATGCATTAAAGAGTCCATCTCTTCTTCGATGGCTACCTCCCACTTCTTCCTACTTTCAACCTGCATTGCTTCTTCATAACATTAGGGTTCACCAGAATCAGTCAACAATAAATAAAATAATGAAGGAGAGTATTGTTCAGGGGGTCTACTTATCCTGGTAGATCTTCTAACACCACTTTCAGGTGTTTGGGGTGCCTCTTTCTGTTATGGTGGTTGTTGTTGTTGTGGTTGTTGATTATTATTATTTTCAGGCACCTTTACTTTTTCAGTGATCTCATCAAGAACTGTGTATTCATTGTTTTCTTTTTCCTATTTCTTTTCCTGTAACTGATTCTTATACAAGACCTTTTCATTGAATATTACATCTCTGCTCCTAATGATTTTGTGATTTTCATAATCATACAAGTGATAACCAAAATCATTAACACCAGATCCAATAAAGGTACATTTCTTTGATTTTGCCTCAAGCTTTGTTCTATTTTCTTTATCAATATGCGCAAAGGCCTCACAACCAAAAGGCTTTAAAAAATAGTAGTTTACCTTTTTACCTGTCCATGCTTCCTCTGGAACACCACCGTCCAAGGAAATTCAAGGCCCTTTGTTTATTAGATAAACATCAGTATCTACAGAATCTGCCCAAAATTGTAAAGGCATTCCTACATGCAATCTCATGCACCTTGCACGCTCCATGATTACTTTGTTCATCCTTTCTGACACACCATTTTCTTGTGGTGTTCCTGGAACTGTCTTCTCTCTGTGAATTTCATGCTCTGAACAGTACTTATCAAACTCGTTGCTGTAATATTCACCTCCATTGTTTGATATGAGACACTTCAATTTCTTCCATGTCTTAATCTCAACCAAAGCTTTTCATATCTTGAAAGTATAAAATACATCAGATTTATTCTTAATACAATAAATCCAAGTTTTTCTAGTTGCATCATCAATAAAAGTAACATAATAACAAGAGCCACAGAGAGATGATACCTGAGCAGGTCCCCATACATCTGTATGCACAAGCTTTAATTTTTCGCTCTTCTTTTCTTTCCCAACTCTGAGAAATCTGACTCTCTTCTGTTTTCCATAAATGCAATTCTCACAGAAGTCCAAATCAACATTCTTCAAACCCGACAACAAAGTCCTTGAGTGAGGAATCTTCATCTCCTTTTCACTCATGTGTACGAGCCTATGATGCCATAATGCTGCATCTGCTCCTTTAGAAGTTAAAGCATTAATAGAGTTAGAAATACCATTGCATAAATACAATTGACCAACCTTTTTGCCTTTTTCTATTACCAGGGCTCCTTTGGTGACCTTCAAAGCTTTATCTGTGAAAGTTGTCACACAACCTCCACCGCCTAACTGCCCTATTGAAATCAGATTTTTCTTCAAATCTGGAACACGCCTTACCTCCTTTAATAGCTATTGGTTTCCATTCTTCTGTTTTACAAGAACCTTATCCATTCCAACAATTTTACAGGGTTTATCATCACCCAAACAGACATGTACAAAATCTCCTTGAACATAGTCATGAAAATATTTCTTATCAAGTGTGGCATGGAATGAGGCCCCTGAATCTACCACCCAGGAATCAATAATATTTTCAAAAGAAAGAATCAAAGCATATTGTAGCACCTCACCTGTCACATTTTCTTCGTGATTATTTTCTTGTTGTGCGTCTCCTTCTTTTCCCTCTGAGATGTACAGTATTTCTTTAGGTTTCCTTCCTTACACATTTTCAACACACTATCCCCTGTCTGGACTTGGATTTGCCTTTCCTTGATTTATTGTGATATCCTGAGCTCTTTCCTCTTTCCATTTTTCTTCCCCTAGACTCTGCACTCATAGCATTACCCAATGTCTCACCAGAGATTTTCCATCGCATTTCCTCGCTAAGGATAGCACCGACAACATCATCAAAATTTAAAGTACTAGATCCAGAAATAGAGTTACTAATGGCCATTACTAAACCATTCCAACTTTCTGATAATGAGCATAAGAATGACGTAGCTCTAACTTCATCATCAAAGTTTACACCTACAGAACATAACTGACTTGTAATAGTATTAAAATTATTTAAATGGTCTGCAACAGATCCACCTTCCAACATCTTCATATTAAATAGTCGTTTCATAAGAAATACCTTGTTTGAGGCCGAGGGTTTTTCATATAGTTTCTCCAATGCCTTAATCAAACCCTCTATCATTGTTTCCTTCGAAATGTTGAAGGAGACCAATGCTGCGAGGCACAATCTTACTGTTCCGAGTGCCTTTCTCTCGAGAAGGTTCCATTCTTCATCTTTCATACCCATCAGCATCTTTGTTTTTCCGCCCAATGGTAGGTATAGATCTTTCTGATACAGATAATCTTCCATCTGCATCTTCCATACCGTGAAGTTTTGGCTTTTAAATTTCTCGACCCTAAACTTACCATCTTCTGCCATTGCTCTCACTCGAACGAGGAATCCTTCTTTCCTGCGAGCTTATCAGCCAAATAGACCTTCGGCTCTGATACCAGTTGTTAGAAAGTTATATATTACGGAGCAGTGGAACACATAAAATATTGCAGAAATATAAACAAAAAAAATGCATAAAACAAGAGAGACATAGATATATGTGGTTCACCCAGTTTGGGCTATGTCCACCCTCAATAGCTAGTCCTTCCTCTCTATTATCTAGAAAAATGAAGAGACACAACCTACAACAGTTCCACTGTAATATCCTCTATTTTCTCTCACAGTCTCACCTCTCTGCTTCTTGCTCGAAGAATACACACCTATTACACAGCCTCAAATACAATGCCCTCATACAAAGAGAGGGGTTGCCTTCTAGCGCAAAAAGCCCTAAACTAAACATAAGTTCTACCATCAGATCATCCGCCTAATGAACGGCCCAGATTGACTAGAAAATTCCTATACTTTTACAAGGCAATTTTACATTTATTTTTAGCTTCGGGGGTGCTGCCCTCGAAACTATAGCTGGAGGGAGATCAATCCCCCTAAACCCCCGCGGGGGGGACAAGTCCCTGCCACGTGGAAGGGTGTACAAAGTTCCTAGGGTATATATCTGGCTGAAACAAAGACCTCTAAACAATCATGCTCCATACTCAACACACAAATCCAAAATATCACTTTTTATGTTTAAACTTTTTCTCAATCTTGATAGCATATTTGTACATCATGCCGAGTGAGGATATGTCCAGGAATTCCATCACATCCTAGATGTACCTATATAGGTAGCCACTGTACTTTATTACCCAATGTTTATCAGAATCCTTGATACCCAAATTCGTGTGAAGGGTATGAAAAGCATTGGTAAACTCTAACATGTCTTGATCCCTTCCATGCCGCATCATGGTCCACTTTATGTTTTTATCATCATACCTCTTGATAGGGTAGTACTGCTCCTTGATGGTATCTCAGAATGAATTCCAAGTGTGTGCGGCCAAAAATAGTGAGGTTGTACTTTCATCCTTATTCTCATAGTACGTTTCCCACATGTACTTGACGTGGGGGGCGGCTTTGAGAAGTGCAAAAGTAATCTTTTCCCGGATGGAAAAATCATGAACATAAAAATATCCTTCTAGCAAATTAAACCATTTATCTACGGCAATCACATCTATTTGACCCTCAAATATGGGAATGTCAAAGTTAACTTGTACCTTAAAGGATGTGGCGCTTCCAGAGTAGATGCTGTAAGGAGATGCATCACCCTTGGGTAGGAACTAAAGAATCTGGGAAACGTTGTCCATCATCGCATTCCTCTATCGCTCAAGGGCTTCTTTGAGCAAGATTTTGAAAGTATCTCCTTTCCCCTTGTCATTTTTTTCTTCCACCATGGGAGGCCATCGGGATTTGTGATGCTGGTCTTACAAAGGTTCGACCAGTTTGAGCCCTAACTTCTTATATCTCAATCTCGTTGGGGACATGCAAAGAAAAATAGAGAAAGAGAAAACCACTCTGATACCACTAATCCAAATTTAAATAGGAACACAATAAATTACAGATATAACCATAAATACAGAAATGGAATAGAAAGAACACTTCAATTCATTAATATCAAATACTGAAATTTACTTACAAATAGAACATAAATAACACTAGCTCGGGCGATGATAGCTTATCTCTGAGAAAACATGTGGTAGCTACATGTCTCTAAATTGTTTTAGAATGAGGCTCAAAGGCCTATTTATTACTCAAAAACATCAAAAAACCCTAACACCAGGAGATGTAAAACCAAGATTTTGTGGGTCCTGTTCGGGTTAATTGTGAAGCCAACTTCCTACGGCCATAACTTGGTCATATTATCTGTTTGGCATGTATGATACCTTGCTGGAAAGCGTCTCCGAGTACTACAGATTTTCCATAGGACATTGCCCATAGTTATGGACCTGCAATAAACCTAAAAAAATGTTGTTTAGGGGGTCAAAACTACTCGAGAAGTTCAAGACCCAGAAAAGTACTAAAAATAGTAAATGCTAATAAAAATAAGGAAACAATTGAAACCAACTAGAGGTCTAGGTGGAATAGGTGGCTGGCTACTAATATCCACTTGGATAAACTTACGATGTTATTGATGTGGCACAATTTTTTATAAGTGAAGTTATTTAACTCCATGGGTTACCCACAAAGATCACTTCTGATAGAGACTCGCTTTACATCTAGGTTTTGGAGAAGTTTGCAGTCAGCTTTAGGGACTCAGTTGAGCATTAGCACTTCATATCATCTAGAAACAGGCTAGAAGACTGAAAGAGTAAATCAGGGTATGAAAGACATGTTTGGAGTGTACGTCATTGATAATCAGACTCAGTGGGAAAGGTACTTAACATTGGTAGAGTTTTCCTATAATAACAATTACCACAACTCAATCGAGATGCCTCCTTATCAAGCTCTAAATGGGAGGCCATGCAAGACACCATTGATTTGGGAAAAGTTGGAAGTTGGAAAAGTAGTTGGGCTGGAATTAGTTCAAGAAATGGGGGAACATGTAAAACAAATTCAACAAAGGTTAAAGGAATCACAAGATAGACATAAGAGTAATGTTGATTCACATAAGATTGATTGATGTTATGAAGTAGGAGACAAAGTTTTATTTGTATTTTCCCCAACAAAAGCACCATTCTATTTGGGAAAGGGACAATGTTTTCACCTTAGTTTATAGGACCTTTTAGGATGAAGGAGAAGATTGGACCAATTGCCTATCATCTTGTACTGTTATCCCATTTGTATAAAACTCATGATGTTTTTGATGTATCTATTTTATGACATTATGTTTCTGATGAATCTCACAAACTCGATTGGAGGGAATTGCAGGTCTCGGACGGAGGAACCGTAATGGTTGAACCATTCTGCATATTGGACTGTAGGGTTCAATAACTCAGACATTACATGGTGGACCAAGTTAAGGTCCAGTGGGATAAGCATAGCCCATGATCTATTACTTGGGAGGATGAAAATACTATATGTCATGACTACCCCTCACTTTTTGAGCATCTGTGATGCCCATTTTGACTTAGATAGCTACATATGATAAGGCTCTATTTGTAGTTCCATGTTATTAAATTTATGAACGCTATGTAATATGATGCATTTTAGTTGGACAAATGAAACTACTTATATAAACCAAGTATTGTTGATTATAATATTTTATGTATGAATTATTTGATGTATGATTTACTTGATGTATGACTTACTTGGTTATGATTTATCTAGTGTATGGCCTATCAAGGTTATTGTTGTTTAATGTATGACGATGTGATTTATCTAATGAGTGACTTATCAAAATTATGATTTATCTAATGTAAGATTTATTTCTAGTATGTTATTATGAAGTACAAAATTGATATCTGGATACTAGACTTAATAACATGATGATTAAGATCACTTATATATTTTTGTGTTATGTATATTCATGAATGGTAACCAACCTGCAGATTGGAAAGAACTATATGATAACCAGGATCTACCCTTCCGATCGGGGAGTGTTGAGACATCAAATGAGGAATGGTATAATGTACATTGTTCTATTCCATTTTGTATCTACTTGATATGAACTATTATGACATGGGGAAAGTGTAAATGATAGGTGACAATAATACCTCACTGGATTATTCGATGAAAAGTATCCAACCAGTGTTGTAGTGTGGTCCATATTAGGTTGTTGACCCTAGTTTTGAGGAGGGGTTGAGGCATTTAATTTTGTGTAACCTCCAAGACTCAAATTGTGGAAGGGCTATGATGGACACACTCCCTTAGACGTGTGATGATGATTTCTAGTTGCCTACTGGGGAAGTTAGGTCGATATGTCAACACATCTACCATATTGTTTTTATCAGTGGTTAGAATGGTATAGTCAATGACATAGTATATTGCAGCAGCGGATGGATAAGATGGTAGTAGAAGTAGGTTAGGAAGGATAAGTGGCTATAGGTTAGTTGGAGACTATTGATGTGAAGTGGTAGCATTGCTAACTTACTCAATTTGACTACTATATTTCTCTCTATTGTGTTATGCCTTATTGTCAAACCTCTTTCAAAACGTTTGTGTCATTTTCACTATAAATTCGGGATAGAGTTTTCTAAAGGAGGGGTGTATGTAATGACCTACTTGATCCTATCACCCTAAATTTGATTAGTGTTTACTTAACCTCCATATATTGACTTAAAATTATTAAATAATATCGATATAAACCCACACTTGTGAATCTCTAATTTTATTTTACTCATATGACTTTTATTATTTTTTATTATTATATTCCTAAGGTGTCTTTGCAAATCTACTTTTGGAAAAGATATGGTCTTCTCCAGTTTAAATATAAATTAAATTTACATATTCTATTCCCAAGGTGTCTTCTATTCCCATGTCTCTTTTACCTTCAAAGTTATATTATTGGACCTTTCAATTCTTTCATAATCACTTGAAATGTTAACTTTAAGCTATATCCATTTATCATATTAAAACATTTAAGAGAGATTAAGAAATAAAATGTCAGTGGTAGTTTCACTTATTTAAAGATGTTAGAGATGTTCAGAAGAGAGGAAAAGAGTTTTCTGGGTAATCTTCCTACAATTATTATGAAGCAGAGTTTTTTCTGATCTATGTGATTTATTATCTTTCAGATTTATCCCTTTCTGGTCTTTGGTTTCACCCATGCATTTGAGTATGTAATGGAGATATAGGGTTGAGGATATTTTTACAAGTCTGCTGGAGCGGAGACATAGCTGTTAGTAAGAGAGAGACAAAGTAATATCTACAATGGAATTGTCATAATAAGATGTATAGCCATGCAAGTGTTGTATATGAAGACTTGGTAGCCCAGAATTGTCTGGACAATGATAATAAATTTACTTTACTGCACGATGCAAAACCAAACGCTGACATTCATCGTGAAAGTTATGAAGAGCCAGGTGCCTAGATTCACTCCGAGAATAAAAGAAAGCTAGATGCCGAGATTCAATCCAAAAGTTATGAAGAGCTAGTTCCCCATATTCACTCCAAAAGTTATGAAGAGCCAGTTGCGGAGAGTCACTCCAAAAGTTATGAAGAGGCCTTTTGATCCAGGTGGATCTTCAGACACCATGGCATGAATGCTCAAAAGTCAAAGTGATCATAATGATGTTGAACTAGGACCAGATCGAAGAGATGATCTTCCTGATCATGGAGGTGCAAACGATCATCAATTTGAGTCTGGATGACGAAGTTATTGTGAAATGAAGGTCAGCTTGTTCCTATGGAAAATGAGGCATTTTCCTATAAAAAATGGGTTTTTGGCCTTATAAGGAAAATCGCAATCGGCATAGTCCAAAGGGTGGACTTAACGTAGGCCTTTAGGACCCCCGATCAGCGATATCAGAGTCGGGGGCATGATAGATGCGATATCGGTGTTTATGGTTATGCGATCAGTGCTTTATAGTTATGCGAATGGTGATGAACGGGACTTAGACCCTGCGATTAGAGATCATCGATATTGGCGATCAAAGCAATCGACGATTGGCGTCAGCACATGCCCATGTATCAGTGAAGGACCCGGGCCACAACGATAGTAATATAGCGATTAAATCACAACCATCCGACCGAGAACTGATCAATGGTCCAGATCTATCGACAAGATTGATGATCAACAGTTGGCGACCTGTGATCCCGACTTGCGATATATCTCGGACCCAATAAGTTTATAGGCTTGATTTTATAAATTTTGAAATCCAAACTGTGAGATTTTTCAATGATTTTCAGTGTTTTTCCAGGGTTTTTTTATATTGTTATAAAACAATAAAAGGCCTACTTTTAATGGTTTTTACGACCGTCGATTATTCTATACAAACGACTTCTATTACGAGCAACAAACCACTGATTTTTACACACTACCCTATCCCAAAAACGTGTTATAAAACACGATGGGTAACAGAGATGTGAGGGGTCGTGCCAGAGGAAGAGAGTTTGTACTAGAGAGCCCAAAAGACTGTTAATGGTGACTAGAGCATGAATATGGAGAGTTGAGGAAGGTGAAAGACTATGTAAACAATGGGCATGCCAGGACGGCAAGCCTGAGCGGCTGCGTGGAAATGCTGTGAGGAAGAACCTCGAGAGTTTGTGTGCCAGAGAGAGCTTGAAGCTAGTGCAGTGCTTGAACCCCAGAAATCCATAGAGTCATTTAATCTATAACGCAGATAGCCATAGAGGTGCAACGCTTGAAATTCAGGTAGATCCAGAGCTGCAGTGACATAAGCCAGAGTACTGCATAGCCAAATAACCAGAGAGCTACAAAAGCCGACAGTCTAGAGCAGTTCCTCTCTTCATGATCGATTATTCTTCTATGATCAATTCCTCTTTATGATCAATTCATCTGTTGATTAATGCTTCTTTGATTGATTCTTCTTAGATCACTTATTCTTCTTGCATATTGATGCTATGAGATTAGTGTTTGAGCAAGCTTTAGCACTTTGACAGTTGCTTCAGAGTAGCACTTCTTCATATGGCCATTCATAGTGAGGCCATGATAGATTGGGAGCCCATTGTGCCTGCACAATGATGATGTGAACAGATGTTCACTGTGGATCATTTTATCCACTTCTTCATTCATATCTTCTGATGGCCCATGGTTGGTGTGAGGTATATGATTATTTCATATATTTCTTCTTTTACATTATGCTACAGATCCTAGATTGATATTGATGCAAAATCTTCTTTATTTTCGTGCTGTCATGATTCCTTGCTTCATGTTATGAGGAATATTTATATGATGTACTTTATGCTTAGGAATCCCTTGTTGTATGTTGTTAGGATACTCTTGTCGTCATTGTGCATGTGTTTTTCTTTGACATCCCTTTTGTGCCTTGGTTTCGGGATGCACAACATACATATTTTGTGTCATATTGATAGGAGTTTGGATTGAGAGTTCTAGTTGTGGAATATCTCTTAGAGCCACTCCTGCATGGGGGCATTCTTCCTTGTATGATCTAGACAAAAAACTCTTGTGTACATCACTTTTATTGACAACACCTAATGTAGTGGCCTAACCACCTTGACTAGGGCTTGGAGATGTAGTCCCTCTTGGATGAACTCCATTAACAACGACTTATGTTTCCATGTGCTGATGATTATATTGTTCCTCTTATTTTCCACATGCACTTGTATTCCTTGATGTTCTTTTAAAAAGAAATTGTAACACATCACAAAAGTAAAAGGTCTTGGTAAGGTCCTTCTTCACAGCTAGACCTGGATCAAGTGGTATCAGAGAAGGTATTAACGTTGATGTGAATTACAGTGTGAACAATGGAACATGACATGAAAAAGGATGAAAGAGCGATGTGTGAGACCATGCTTGACATCTCCAAGAAAGTGGAAATTGTGTATGAAAATCTACAAAAAGCAACATAGGAAAAGGAGCGGTTACAGCTTCAATTGAAAGCCACAAAAGAGGCCACGAAGGAATTGAAGCAAGACAGACATAATCTTCAAACAAAAATGATAAGTTGAAGATGCGCTTACATGAAGAGAAAGAAGAGAAGAAGAATTTGCTACTACACCTACAAGCAAAGGATGAGGCCTTGGAAAAGCTGCAGCGAGGCCCATGTGAGGTAAAACGTAGTTCTCCATCTTCATGTATATCGCCTGATGACGATTTCGCTGTGTTTGAAAATCATACCACAAGAATTGGCTCAGAATTTCTGAAGAGAATGGGGTATGAAAGAAAAGGCTTGGGCATTAATGGCCAAGGCATTGTCAATCCCATCAAAGTAGAGGAATTACCCCATCAGGCAGGACTTGGGTATGTCAAGAAAGAAGTTGGGGAATGCGATCCACCAACAACGAATGATGAGCAGCACTCATTAGTTCTTTCCAAATGTAAAGAGAAGGTAAAAGATGTTGATTTCCTTTCGATTTCATCTTCTGATAGTATGATGTCTGTTGGAGATTTGGAGATTTGATTACAGGATGAGGCCCCTTGCAAAGACAAGGCACGAGGAGAAAGAGCTTGGTGCTAACAACCAAGGCATGACCCAACCTTTGGAGGTTATGCATGAACCTCGATTTTCAGGCTCGACGTACACCAAAGGAGAGTTCTCAAAGGTGTCAGAGTTGTCTGAGGCATCGTCAAGGAAAAAGAATGATGAGAAAACATCCCCATCATCCCATGGCAGTTACAATCCCAGGGAGAGAGTCGAGGCAAGCTCTCATCTCCATACAGACATCAACAATAGGAAATGAAGGTGTAATAAATTTCGATCTTCAAATTTTCATTATGATCATGTTGTTAATAAAGTATGAAGACAAAGGCATCCAAAAATATGCACTTTTTGTAGTTTACCTAACCACACCTTTTCCAAGTGTTGGAAAAGGATGGCAACACTCAAAAAGATGAGGTGTGAAAAACCATTGCAACAGTAGGTTAAGCAGATATGGATGAAGAAAACATACTGCAGCCATTGCGACAAACATGGCCATCAGAGAGCCACTTGCTAGAAGATCCATCTAGAGCAACGCCTTAAAGACAAAGTATCGGTGCGTGAAGTAGGAAGAGCAGTTGTTTGACAAGAAAAACCACCTCAAAGAGGTGAGCCATTGACATTGATAAGTGAAAAATGGTTTTTTTGACTTGTTGTCATTTCATGGTCATTATTTGTATATCATTTGTTGCATTTTAAAGTGTAAACATGATGATGATTTTCCATCACATAGTCAGCAACAATGATGTTTGGTCATGTTTATAGTTGCATGTTAAAACTATAAAAGAAATGTTATGTTTCCCCCACTTGTCAGAACAATCATGTTTGGCCTTTATGTATGTAAATCATGCGTTGCAGTGATGATGAGTTTTCCATCACATTTTGAAGCAACCATGATGGGTTGGCCTTGTTGTCATATCTAGAATATTTGCGTCCATCTTATTGTAAACTTGACCACCGAGTATGAGTCATAAAATCATGGCAAGTATGGAATGATTGGGTTCTTTAGTTTGGTCATGTCATTTAAAGCATGTAATTGCAAATCCATGTACTACAGGTTGCAAATGTAGCAGGTGTCGGTTCGTCGCTTAAGGCATTGAAGAAAAAAGGTGAAGGAGACGGAAGCGAGACCTTTTTAGGACATTTGTGATGCTGATAGGGTATAGAGAAGAATGAAGATTACTTTTAATGCTTTTGGAGGACCAAATTCTCCTCAGTGGGGAGTATTGGTCCAGGCAGATCTTCAAACACCATGGCATGAATGCTCAAAAATCAAAGTGATTAGAATGATATCAATCTAGGACCAAATCGAAGAGCTCATCTTCCTAATCACGGAGGTGTGAACGGTTCGTCAATCCGAGTCCAGATGATGAAGTTATCATGAAATGAAGGTCAACCTGTTCCTATGGAAAATGAGGCACTTTCCTTCAAAAAATGGGTTTTTGGCCTTATAAGGCAAATCACAATTAGTATAGTCCAAAGGGCTGACTTAAGGTAGGCCTTTAGGACCCCCGATCAATGATATCAGAGTTGGGGGCATGATAGATGTGATATCGATGCTTTAGAGTTATGCAATTGGCACTTTACAGTTATGCAATTGGTGATGAACGAGACTTTAGACCTTGTGATTAGTGATTGCCGATATCAGTGATCAGAGTGATCGGCGATCGGCGTCAGCACATGCCCATGTATCAGTGAAGTACCCATGCCGCAGCGATAGCGATATGGCGATTAAATCGAAGTCGTCCGATCCGGAACTGATCAACAGTCTAGATCTATCGGTGAGATCAGCGATCGACGATCGGTGACCTACGATCCTGACTTGCGATGTATCCCGGACCCGATAAGTTTATAGGCTCGATTTTATAAATTTTGAAATCTGAACTGTCAGATTTTCAATGATTTTCAATGATTTTCTGGGGTTTTGTCATATTGTTGTAAAATGATAAAAGGCATATTTTTAATGGTTGTTGCACCCGCCAATTGTTCTATACAAATGGCTTTTATTGCGAGCAACAGACCTCCAATTTTTACGCACTTCCCTGTCCCAAAAACGTGTTATAATACACAATCAATAACAGAGATGCGAGGGGGCATGCCAGAGGAAGAGAGCCTATACTAGAGAGCCCAAAAGACTGCTAATGGTGACCAGAGCATGAATTTAGAGAGCCGGGGAAGGTGAAAGATTGTGTAAACAATGGGCATGCCAGGACAACAAGCCCGAGCGGCTGCATGGAAAGGCTGCGAGGAAGAAGCCCGAGAGTGTACATGCCAGAGAGAGCTTGAAGCTAGCGTAGCGCTTGAACCCCAGTAAGCCATAGAGTCGTTTAATCTATAGCATAGATAGCCATAGAGGTGCAATGCTTGACATTTGGGCATATCTTGAGCTATAGTGACATAAGCTAGAGCGCTACAGAGCCAAATAGCCGAAGAGCTACAGAAGCCGACAGTCTAGAGTAGTTCCTCTCTTCATGATCAATTATTCTTCTATGATCAATTCCTCTTTATGATCGATTCATCTATTGATTAATGCTTCTTTGATTGATTCTTCTTTGATCGCTTATTCTTCTTGTGTATTGATGATGTGAGATTAGTGTTTGAGAAAGCTTCAACACTTTGACAGTTGCTTCAAAGAAACACTTCTGCATATGGCCATTCATAGTGAGGCCATGACAGATTGGGAGCACACTGTGCCTACACAGTGATGATGTGAATAGATGTTCATCGTGGATCGTTTTATCCACTTCTTCATTCGTATCTTTAGATGGCCTGTGGTTGGTGTGAGGTATATGATTATTTCATACATTTCTTCTTTTACATTATGCTACAGATCCTAGATTGATATTGATGCAGGATCTTCTTTATTTTCATGTTGTCATGGTTCCTTGCTTCATCTTATGAGGAATCTTTACATGATGTACTTTATGTTTTGAGATCCCTTGTTGTATGTTGCTGGGATACTCTTGTCATTGTTGTGAATGTGTTTTTCTTTGACATCCCTTTTGTTCCTTATTGGTGGGGTGCGCATCATACATGTTTTATGTCATACTAATAGGAGTTTTGATTGAGAGTTCTAGTTGTGGAATATCTCTTAGAGCCACTCCTGCATGAGGGCATTCTTCCTTGTATGATTGAGACAAAAAACTCTTGTGTACATCACTTTTACTGACAACACCTAATGCAACGGCCTATACCACCTTGAATGGGGCCCAAAGATGTAGTCCCTCCTGGACGAACTCTATTAACAAAGGCTTATGTTTCCATGTGCTGATGATTATATTGTTCCTCTTCTTTTCCACATGCACTTTTATTCCTCAACGTTCTTTTAAAAAGAAATTTTAACACATCATGAAAGTATAAAATACATCTGATTTATTCTTAATACAATATATCTGTTTTTCTAGTTGCATCATCAATAAAAGTAACATAATAACAAGAGCCACTTAAGAGATGATACCTGAGCAGGTCCCCATACATTTGTATGCACAAGCTCTAATTTTTCGCTCTTCTTTTCTTTCCCAACTCTGAGAAATCTGACTCTCTTCTATTTTCCATAAATGCAATTCTC
>APFE031497357.1:24366-82036 GCA_000404065.3 Pinus taeda
TCCCCTTTTCACTCATGTGTCCGAGCCTATGATGCCATAATGCTGCATCTACTCCTTTGGAAGTTAAAGCATTAATAGAGTTAGAAATACCATTGCATAAATACAATGTACCAACCTTTTCGCCTTTTTCTATTACCAGGGCTCCTATGGTGACCTTCAAAGCTTTATCTGTGAAAGTTGTCACACAACCTCCACTGCCTAACTGCCCTATTGAAATCAGATTTTTCTTCAAATCTGGAACATGCCTTACCTCCTTTAATAGCCATTGGTTTCCATTTTGCTTTTTTACAAGAACCTTATCCATTCCAACAATTTTATAGGGTTTATCATTACCCAAACGGACTTGTACAAAATCTCCTTGAACATAGTCATGAAAATAGTTCTTATCAGGTGTGGCATGGAATGAGGCCCCTGAATCTACCACCCAGGAAATAGTAATATTTTCAAAAGAAAGAATCAAAGCATCTTGTAACACCTCACCTATCACATTTGCTTCGTGATTGTTTTCTTGTTGTGCATCTCCTTCTTTTCCACTCTGAGATGTACAGTCTTTCTTTAGGTTTCCTTGCTTCCACATTTTCAGCACACTATCCCCGGTCTGGACTTGGATTTGCCTTTCCTTGATTTACTACGATATCCTGAGCTCTTTCCTCTTTCCATTTTTCTTCCCCTAGACTCTGCACTCAAAGCATTACCCAATGTCTCACCAGAGCATTTCCGTCGCATTTCCTCGCTAAGGATAGCACCGACAACATCATCAAACTTTAAAGTACTAGATCTAGAAACATAGTTACTAATGGCCATTACTAAACCATTCCAACTTTCTGATAATGAGCACAAGAATAACAGAGCTCTAACTTCATCATCAAAGTTTACCCCTACAGAACATAACTGACTTGTAACAATATTAAAATTATTTAAATGGTCTGCAATAGATCCAGCTTCCGACATCTTCATATTAAATAGTCGTTTCATAAGAAATACCTTGTTTGAGGCTAAGGGTTTTTCATATAGTTTCTCCAATGCCTTAATCAAACCCTATGTCATTGTTTCCTTCGAAATGTTGAAGGAGACCAATGCTACGAGGCACAATCTTACTGTTCCGAGTGCCTTTCTATCGAGAAGGTTCCATTCTTCATCTTTCATACGTGTCGGCATCTTTGTTTCCCCCCCCAATGGTAGGTATAGATCTTTCTAATACAGATAATCTTCCATCTGCATCTTCCACGGCGAGAAGTTTTGGCTTTTAAATTTCTCAACCCTAAACTTACCATCTTCTGCCATTGCTCCCACTCGAACGAGGAACCCTTCTTTCCTATGAGTTTATCAGCCAAATAGACCTTTGGCTCTGATAGAAGTTGTTAGAAAATTATATATTACGGAGCAATGGAACACATAAAATATTGCAGAAATATAAACACATAAAACACATAAAACAAGAGAGACATAGATATATGTGGTTCACGCAGTTTGGGCTATGTCCACCCTCAATAGCTAGTCCTTCCTTTCTATTATCCAGCAAAATTAAGAGACACAACCTACAACAGTTCCGCTGTAATATCCTCTATTTTCTCTCACAATCTCACCTCTTTGCTTCTTGCTCGGAGAATACACATCTATTACACAGCCTCAAAAACAATGCCCTCATACAAACAGAAGGGTTGCCTTCTAGCGAAAAAAATCCTAAATTAAACATAAGTTCTACTGTCAGATCATTCGCCTAATGAACGACCCAGATTGACTAGAAATTACTATACTTTTAGAAGGCAATTTTACATCTATTTTTAGCTTCAGGGGTGCTTCCCCCGAAACTCCAGCTGGAGGGTGATCAGCCCCCCTGAATGCCCGCGGGGGGGACAAGTCCCCCCCACATGGAGGGGTGTACAAAGTTCCCGGGGTATACATCTGGCTGAAACAAAGACCTCTAAACAATCATGCTCCATACTCAACACACAGATCCAAAATATCACTTTTTATGTTTAAACTTTTTCTCAATCTTGATAGCGTATTTGTACGTCATGCTGAGTGAGGATATGTCCAGGAATTCCATCACATCCTAGATGTACCTATATAGGTAGCCATGGTACTTGATTACCCAATGTTTATCAGAATCCTTGATACCCAACTTCATGTGAAGGGTATGAAAAACATTGGTAAACTCTAACATGTCTTGGTCCCTTCCATGCCGCATCATGGTCCTCTTTATGTTTTATCCTCATACCTCCTGATAGGGTAGTACTACTCCATGATGGCGTCTCAGAATGAATTCCAAGTGTGTGCGGCCAAAAATAGTGAGGTTGTACTTTCATCCTTCTTCTCATAGTACGTTTCCCACATGTACTTGACGTGGGGGGCATCTTTGAGAAGTGCAAAAGTAATCTTTTCCCGAATGAAAAAATCATGAACATAAAAATATCCTTCTAGCAAATTTAACCATTTATCTACGTCAACTGCATCTATTTAACCCTGAAATATGCGAATGTCAAATTTAACTTGTACCTTAAAGGATGTGGTGCTTCCAGAGTAGATGTTGTAAGGAGATGCATCACCCTTGGGTAGGAACTGAAGAATCTGGGAAAACTTGTCCATCATCGCATTCCTCTATCGCTCAAGGGCTTCTCGAGCAAGATTTTGAAAGTATCTCCTTCCCCCTTGTCATTGTTTTCTTCCACCGTGGGAGGCCATCGAGATTTGTCATGCTAGTCTTACAAAGGTTCGACCAGTTTGAGACCTAAATCCTTATATCACGACCTCGTTGGGGACATGCAAAGAAAAACAGAGAAAGAGAAAACCACTCTGATACCACTAATCCGAATTTAAACAAGAACACAATAAATTACAGATATAACCATAAATACAGAAATGCAATAGAAATAACACTTCAATTCATTAATATCAAATATTGAAATATGCTTACAAATAGAACATAAATAAGACTAGCTCAGGAGATGGTAGCTTATCTCTCAGAAGACATGTGGCAGCTACATTTCTCTAAATTTTTTTAGAATGAGGCTCAAGGGCCTATTTATTACTCAAAAACATCAAAAAACCCTAACACCTGGAGATGTAAAACCAAGATTGTGTGGGTCGTGTTAGGGTTAATTGTGAAGCCAACTTCCTAGGGCCATAACTTCGTCATATTATATCTGTTTTGCATGTATGATACCTTGCTGGAAAGGCCTCTCCAAGTACTACAGATTTTCCATAGGACATTTCCCATAGCTATGGGCCTACAACAAACCTAAAAAAATGTTGTTTAGGGGGTCAAAACTACTCCAGAGGTTCAAGACCGAGAAAACTACTAAAAATAGTAAATGCTAAAAAAATAAGGAAACAATTGAAACCAACTAGAGCTCTAGGTGGAATAAGTGGGTGGCTACTAATATCCACTTGGGTCAACTTACGATGTTATTGATGTGGCACAATTTTTTATAAGTGAAGTTATTTGACTCCATGGGTTACCCACAAAGATCACTTCTGATAGAGACTCTCACTTTACATCTAGGTTTTGGAGAAGTTTGCAGTCAGCATTGGGGACTCAGTTGAGCATTAGCACTACGTATCATTTAGAAATAGACTGGAAGACTGAAAGAGTAAATCAGGTTATGAATGGCATGCTTGGAGTGTACGTCATTGATAATCAGACTCAGTGGGAAAGGTACTTAACATTGGTAGAGTTTTCCTATAATAACAATTACCACAACTCAATCGAGATGCCTCCTTATCAAGCTCTATATGGGAGGCCATGCAGGACACCGTTGATTTGGGAAAAGTTGGAAGTTGGTAACATAGTTTGGCTGGAATTAGTTCAAGAAATGGGGGAACATGTAAGACAAATTCAACAAAGGTTAAAGGAAGCACAAGATAGACATAAGAGTTATGTTGATTCACATAAGACTGATTGAAGTTATGGAGTAGGAGACAAAGTTTTATTTGTATTTGACCCAACAAAAGCACCATTCTATTTGGGAAAGGGACAAAGTTTTCACCTCAGTTTATAGGACCTTTTAGGATCAAGGAGAAGATTGGACCAATTGCCTATCATCTTGTACTGTTATCCCATTTGTATAAAACTCATGATGTTTTTCATGTATCTATTTTACGACATTATGTTTCTGATGAATCTCACAAACTCGATTGGAGGGAATTGCAGGTCTCAGACAGAGGAACTGTAATGGTCGAACCATTATGCATATTGGACTGTAGGGTTCAATAACTCAGACATCACATGGTGGACCAAGTTAAGGTCTAGCGGGATAAGCATAGCCCATGATCTGTTACTTGGGAGGATGCAAAGACTATATGTCATGACTACCCCTCACTTTTTGAGCATCTGTGATGCCCATTTTGACTTATATAGCTACATATGATAAGGCTCTATTTGTTGTTCCATGTTATTAAATTTATGAACGCTATGTAATATGATGCATTTTAATTGGACAAATGAAACTACTTATATAACCAAGTATTGTTGATTATAATATTTTATGTATGAATTATTTGATGTATGATTTACTTGATGTATGACTTACTTGGTTATGATTTATCTAGTGTATGGCCTATCAAGGTTATTGTTGTTTAATGTATGACGATGTGATTTATCTAATGAGTGACTCATCAAAATTATGGTTTATCTAATGTAAGATTTATTTCCAGTATGTTATCATGAAGTACAAAATTGACATCTGGATACTAGACTTAATAACACGATGATTAAGATCACTTATATTTTTTTTTGTTATGTATGTGCATGAATGGTAACCAAACTGCAGATTGGAAAGAACTATATGATAACCAGGATCTACCCTTCCGATCGGGGAGTGTTGAGAGATCAAATGAGGAATGGTATGATGTACATTGTTCTATTACATTTTGTATCTACTTGATATGAACTATTATGACATGGGTAAAGTGTAAATGATAGGTGACAATAATACCTCACTGGATTATTCAATGACAAGTATCCAACCAGTGTTGTAGTGTGGTACATATTAGGCTGTTGACCCTAGTTCTGAGAAGGGGTTGAGGCATTTACTTCCTTGTAACCTCCAAGACTCAAATCGTAGGAGGGCTATGATGTACACACTCCCTTAGACGTGTGGTGATGATTTCTAGTTGCCTACTGGGGAAGTTAGGTCAATATGTTGACACATCTACCATATTGTTCTTATCAGTGGTTAGAATGGTATAGCTGATGACATAGTATATTGCAGCAGCGGATGGATAAGATGGGAATAGAAGTAGGTTAAGAAGGATAAGAGGCTATAGGTTAGTTGGAGACTATTGATGTGAAGTGGTAGCATTGCTTAACTTACTCAATTTGACTACTATATTTCTCTCTATTGTGTTATGCCTTATTGTCAAACTTCTTTCAAAAATTTTGTGTCATTTTCACTATAGATTCGGGATAGAGGTTTCTAAAAGAGGGGTGTATGTAATGACCTACTTGATCATATCACCCTAAATTTGATTAGTGTTTACTTAACCTCCAGATATTGACTTAAAATTATTAAATAATAACGATATAAACCTACACTTGTGAATCTGTAATTTTATTTTACTAATATGACTTTTATTATTTTTAATTATTATATTCCTAAGGTGTCTTTGCAAATCTACTTTTGGAAAAGATATGGTCTTCTCCAATTTAAATATAAATTAAATTTCCATATTCTATTCCCAAGGTGTCTTCTCAAATTTACTTTTGGAAAATATATGGTCTTCTCTAATTTAATTTTAAATCAAATATCCATATTCTATTCCCAAGGTGTCTTCTCAAATCTACTTTGGATAAGATATGGTAAGGAAAGTCAAGGATATTAAAATAAAAGGATGAGGGGGTAGTCATGGCATTAATGATAGGTGATTGAAGTGGATGGGAGGAAGAAACATAAAAGGGGAAAGATGATGACAAGATGGGGGGATCCTTGGTCTTTGTTTTGGCATTGGAGGATTTTATTTTGGGAGGAATGTGAAGAATGAGAAGGGAGAGAATGGAGAAAAAATTGAGAGAACTCAAAATTGGATCTAATGGAAAGTGTTGGTTTTAACTTGGACACACTACAACTAGTTGGACTTGGGCTCAGAGGGTTAGGGAACCTGTGCAAGTTCCTTGAGCTAGGAAATCATTCCTAGTTGGATGGACACACTACAACTAGTTGGGCTTGGGCTCAGAGGGTTAGGGAACCTGTGCAGGTTCCTTGAGCTAGGAAATCATTCCTAGTTGGATGGGAGGTAAATTTAGTCGGGTAGTCATGAGGAGCCTCCCAACAGAGTCAGGAGCATCTCAACCAAGCTATTGAAACAAGTATTCTTCCATTTGTTGATTACCTATGTAAATTGTTGCAATGAAATTTCTTACTTGTTCAATATGTCGTAAATAAATTTTACTTGTATATTATCATCAAAAAAATGTTGAGCTATAAATAGGCTATTTCCCTTCTTATTGTGTCTAAATCAAACGATAAATTTAGTTTGGTTAGAAGACACAGGTGAGGACCTCACACTTGGTCCCGGGCAAAGACACAAGAGAATGCTCTTGTGAAACCAACACCAAGACTCCTGTACCATACTTCCCACGACGACCTGACATAATAGCAATGATCCAACCCAATAATAGGAGAAAGGCCCCATGACACTTGAGGAGTGAAGACACGATATTGAATAGATGGCTCAACATCCCAACACAGTTGTAAGGTCTTGGGCATAAGGGACTCCCAAAAGCCACTGAAAAGAACCCAACTAGGATAGATTAACAACATGGATGGACCAGAGGCATGAAAAGATAAAGAAGTTGCAATTGACTAGAAAAAAGAAAAGCTAAACCTTGATAAAGGCCTGTAATTACATTACACACTTGAATAAAAACTACTATAGTCGCATACTTCAGGTTTCCTTTGAGAATTTGAGGGCAAGACACAACCTTGGAAATGTGATAATAAGCTGGAGAGGGGTTTAGAAGAAGCTCATCCTCTCTTAAAATGTCTAATTTAGAAACAAGAGAGAGACTTTTTGGAAGCAAGTAAAGACCTCCAGAAGGGATACCAAATCTCTATCATCCAAAGCATATGACTAAATCACTAGAAAGGGGAGGAGAGTACCTGGAATGTGAAGGTCGCTTGCCAAGAAGCAAGGTAGCTACACTAAAGGGCAGTATTGAACACCAAATGAGCATTCGGGTCCCAAACAAATTCCTGAGAGCAATGCAGTGCAGAGAAGCCAATGCCCAATCTTATTCCCTCGCATGAGTGGTCGTTCGACTCTTGTAGCAAGTTTGCATAACAACCGTAACTGTGACCAACTTCCTTCGCACCCCTTGTCATCACCCAAGACACCAAAACATTCGCAGTCCATAGCACTCACGTGATAATAATACCCACAGCCTCTAGATAAATCCTCTGCCGATCCAACAACATTGTACCTACCATCATTAAATTTCGCATGGATGAAAGTTAGGTGGAGACAGGGATCCCAATACTCTTACATCCAAAGTTTGATTACCCCATCAAAGGTATATTTTCCATTTCAAACTAATCATAAAATTTAATATTATAAAATTGATTAATAATAAATTAATATAATTTATATTATTAATAATATATTTATTGAATTGTTATAAAAATAATAGATTTTGTGGGATCAAAGTCTAAATTAATCATATTATTTAATGCTCACGAAATTTATCTTATTTTTTGTAAGCTTAAGCATAGATAAAAATTAGATCAATAAAGTTAGTATATTTAATGTAGTTTATCTTATTGTAAAAATTAATTAATTACATTATTATTATAATATTTAAAAACATACATTATCAAGTTTTAAATTAATAACTTAAATCATATACACATTTCAAAATTTTGGAAATTTGTATTTATATTTATAGCATTTTATACTTAATTTCACTTAATTATTACGAATTCCAAAAACTTTAATTTTAAAACAGTGACTAATCACTCCCATGTCTCTTTTACCTTCAAAGTTATATTATTGGACCTTTCAATTCTTTCATAATCACTTGAAATGTTAACTTTAATCTATATCCATTTATCATATCAAAACATTGAATAGAGATTAAGAAATAAAATGAGAGTGGTAGTTTCACTTATTTAAAGATGTTAGAGATGTTCAGATGAGAGGAAAAGAGTTTTCTGAGTAATATTCCTACAATTATTATGAAGTAGAGTGTTTTTTTATCCATGTGATTTATGATCTTTCAGATTTATCCCTTTCTGCTCTTTGGTTTCACCCATGCATTTGAGTATGTAATGGAGATATAGGGTTGAGGATATTTTTACAAGTCTGCTGGAGCGGAGACATAGTTGTTAGTAAGAGAGAGACAAAGTAATCTCTGCACTGGAATTGTCATAATAAGATGTATAGCCATGCAAGTGTTGCGTATGAAGACTTAGCAACCCAGAATTGTCTAGACAACGATAATAAATTTACTTTACTGCACGATGCAAAACCAAACGTTGACATTCATTGCAAAAGTTATGAAGAGCTAGGTGCCTAGATTCACTCTGAGAATAAAAGAAAGCTAGATGCCAAGATTCAATCCAAAAGTTACCAAGAGCTAGTTCCCCATATTCACTCCCAAAGTTATGAAGAGCCAGTTGCGGAGAGTCACTCTAAAAGTTATGAAGAGGCCGTTTGATCCAGGTGGATCTTTAGACACCATGGCATGAATGCTCAAAAGTCAAAGTGATCATAATGATGTTGAACTAGGACTAGATCGAAGAGATCATCTTCCTGATCATGGAGGTGCAAACGTTCATCAATCTGAGTCTAGATGACGAAGTTATCGCGAAATGAAGGTCAGCTTGTTCCTATAGAAAATGAGGTATTTTCCTGTAAAAAATGGATTTTTGGCCTTATAAGGCAAATCGCAATTGGCATAGTCCAAAGGGTGCACTTAAGATAGGCCTTTATGACCCCCGATCAGCGATATCAGAGTCCGGGGCATGATAGATGTGATATTGGTGTTTATAGTTATGTGATTAGTGCTTTACAGTTATGTGAATGGCGATGAACAGGACTTAGACCCTGCCATTAGAGATCGCCGATATTGGCAATCAAAGTGATCGACGATCAGCGTCAGCACATGCCCATGTATCAGTGAAAGACCCGAGCCACAACGATAGTGATATAGCGATTAAATCAGAGCCATCCGATCCAGAACCGATCAATGGTCCAGATCTATTGACAAGATTTATGATCAACGATCGGTGACTTGTGATCCCGACTTGTGATATATCTCGGACCCGATAAGTTTATAGGCTCAATTTTATAAATTTTGAAATCCAAACTGTCAGATTTTTCAATGATTTTCATTGTTTTTCCTGGGTTTTTTAATATTGTTGTAAAATGATAAATGGCCTACTTTTAATGGTTGTTGTGACCGTCGATTGTTCTATAGAAATGACTTCTATTATGAGCAACAAACCTCTGATTTTTACACACTACCCTATCCCAAAAACGTGTTATAAAACACGATGGGTAATAGAGATGTGAGGGGTCGTGCCAGAGGAAGAGAGCTTGTACTAGAGAGCCCAAAAGACTGTTAATGGTGACCAGAGCATGAATATGGAGAGCCGAGGAAGGTGAAAGACTGTGTAAAAAATGGGCATGCCAGAATGGAAAGCCTGAGTGGCTGCGTGGAAATGCTGTGAGGAATAAGATCGAGAGTTTGTGTGCCAGAGAGAGCTTGAAGCTAGTGCAGTGCTTGAACCCAGAAATCCATAGAGCCATATAATATATAGCGCAGATAGCCATAGAGATGCAACACTTGAAATTCAGGCAGATCCAGAGCTGCAATGACATAAGCCAGAGTACTACAGAGCCGAATAGCGAGAGAGCTACAAAAGCTGACAGTCTAGAGCAGTTCCTCTCTTCATGATCGATTATTCTTCTATGATAAATTCCTCTTTATGACCAATTCATCTGTTGATTAATGCTTCTTTGATTAATTCTTCCTTGATCACTTATTCTTCTTGTGTATTGGTGCTATGAGATTAGTGTTTGAGCAAGCTTTAGCACTTTGACAGTTGCTTCAGAGCAACACTTCTTCATATGGCCATTCATAGTGAGGCCATGATAGATTGGGAGTGCACTGTGCCTGCACAATGATGATGTGAACAGATGTTCACTGTGGATCATTTTATCCACTTCTTCATTCATATCTTCTGATGGCCCGTGGTTGGTGTGAGGTATATGATTATTTCATATATTTCTTCTTTCACATTATGCTACAGATCCTAGATTGATATTGATGCAGAATCTTCTTTATTTTCGTGTTTTCATGATTCCTTGCTTCATGTTATGAGGAATATTTATATGATATACTTTATGCTTAGGAATCCCTTGTTGTATGTTGTTGGGATACTCTTGTCGTCATTGTGCATGTGTTTTTCTTTAACATCCCTTTTGTGCCTTGTTGGCGGGATGCACACCATCCATGTTTTGTGTCATATTGATAGGAGTTTGGATTGAGAGTTCTAGTTGTGGAATATCTCTTAGAGCCACTACTGCATGATGGCATTCTTCCTTGTATGATCTAGACAAAAAACTCTTGTGTACATCACTTTTATTGACAACACTTAATGTAGCGGCCTAACCACCTTGACTAGGGCCTGGAGATGTAGTCCGTCTTGGATGAACTGCATTAACAACGACTTATGTTTCCATGTGCTGATGATTATATTGCTCCTCTTATTTTCCACACGCACTTGTATTCCTTGATGTTCTTTTAAAAAGCAATTGTAACACATCACAAAAGTAAAAGGTCTTGTTAAGGTCCTTCTTCACACCTGGACCTGGATCAAGTGTATCAGAGAAGGTATTAACGTTGATGTGAATTGCGGTGTGAACAATGGAATGTGCCATGACAAAGCATGAAAGAGCGATGTGTGAGACCATGCTTGACATCTCCAAGAAAGTGGAGATTGTGTATGAAAATCTACAGAAAGAAACAGAGGAAAAGGAGCAGTTACAGCTTCAATTGAAAGCCAAAGAAGAGGCAATGGAGGAATTGAAGGAAGACAGACATAATATTCAAGCAAAAAATGATAAATTGAAGATGCACTTACATGAAGAGAAAGAGGGGAAGCAAAATTTGCCACTACAGCTGCAAGCAAAGGATGAGGCCTTGGAAAAGCTGCAGCAAGACCCATGTGAGGTAAAAAGTAGTTCTCCATCTTCATGTATATCGCCTGGTGATGATTTCGCTGTGTTTGAAAATCATACCACAGGAATTGGCTCCAAATTGCTAAAGAAAATGGGGTATGAAGGAAAAGGCTTGGGCATTAATGGCCAAGGCATTTTCAATCCCATCAAAGTAGAGGAATTACCCCATCAGGCAAGACTTGGGTATGTCAAGAAATAAGTTGGGGAATGCGATCCACCAACAATGAATGATGAGCAGCACTCATTAGTTCTTTCCAAATGTAAAGAGAAGGTAAAAGATGTTGATTTCATTTCAATTTCATCTTCTGATAGTATGATGTCTGTTGGAGATTTGGAGATCTAATTATAGGATGAGGCTCCTTGCAAAGCCAAGGCACGAGGAGAAAGAGCTTGGTGCTAACAACCAAGGCATGACCCAACCTTTGGAGGTTATGCATGAACCTTGATTTTCAGGCTTGACGTACACCAAAGGAGAGTGCTCAAAGGTGTTAGAGTTGTTTGAGACATCGTCGAGGAAAAAGAATGATGGGAAAACATCCCCATCATCCCAGGGAGAGAGCCGAGGCAAGCTCTCATTTCCATACTGACATCAACAATAGGAAAGGAAGGTGTAATGACTTTTGATCTTCAAATTTTCATTATGATCATGTTGTTAATAATGAATGAAGACAAAGTCATCAAAAAATATGCACTTTTTGTGGTTTACCTAACCACACCTTTTCCAAGTGTTGGAAAAGGATGGCAACACTCAAAAATATGAGGTGTGAAAAACCCTTGCAACAGTAGGTTAAGCAGTTATGGAGGAAGAAAACATATTGTAGCCATTGCGACAGACATGGCCATCAGAGGGCCACTTGCTAGAAGCTCCATCTAGAGCAACGCCTTAAAGACAAAGTACCAATGCGTGAAGTAGGAAGAGCAGTTGTTTGACAAGAAAAACCACCTCAAAGAGGTGAGCCATTCACATTGATAAGTGAAAAATGGTTTTTTTGACTTGTTGTCATTTCATGGTGATTATTTGTAAATCATTTGTTGCATTTTAAAGTGTAAACATGATGATGCGTTTCTATCACGTAGTCAGCAACAATGATGTTTGGTAATGTTTATAGTTGCATGTTAAAACTCTAAAAGAAATGTTATGTTTCCCCCACTTGCCAGAACAATCATGTTTAGCCTTTATGTATTTAAATCATGCAATGCAGTGATGATGAGTTTTCCATCACTTTTTGAAGCAACCATGACGGGTTGGCCTTGTTGTCATATCTAGAGTATTTGCGTCCATCTTATTGTAAACTTGACAGTGAGTATGAGTTATAAAATCATGGCAAGTATGGAATGATTGGGTTCTTTAGTTTGGTCATGTCATTTAAAGCATGTAATTGCAAATCCATGTATTACAGGTTGCAGATGTAGCAGGTGTCGGTTCGTTGCTTAAGGCTCTGCAGAACTAAGGTGAAGGAGATGGAAGCGATACCTTTTTAGGACATTATGCTGATACGGTATAGACAAGGATGAAGATTACTTTTTATGCTTTTGCAGGACCAAAATCTCCTTAATGGGGAGTATTGGTCCAGGCAGATCTTCAGACACCATGGCATGAATGCTCAAAAATGAAAGTGATTAGAATGATATAAAGCTAGGACTAGATCGAAGAGCTCATCTTCCTAATCATGGAGGTGTGAACGGTTCGTCAATCCGAGTCCGGATGATGAAGTTATCGTGAAATGAAGGTCAACTTGTTCCTATGGAAAATGAGGCATTTTCCTTTTAAAAATGGGTTTATGGCCATATAAGGCAAATCACAATTAGTATAGTCCAAAGGGATGACTTAAGGTATGCCTTTAGGACCCCTAATCAGTGATATCAGAGTTGGGGGCATGATAGATGCGATATCAACGCTTTACAGTTATGTAATTGGCACTTTACGGTTATGCGATTGGTGATGAACGAGACTTTACACCTTGTGATTAATGATCGCCGATATAAAAAATCGGAGTGATCGGCGATCAGTGTCAGCACATGCTCATGTATCAGTGGAGGACCCGAGCCGTAGCAATAGTAATATGGCGATTAAATCGAAGCCGTCCGATCCAGAACCGATCAACAGTCTAGATCTATCGGTGAGATCAGCGATCGACGATTGGTGACATACGATCCCGACTTGCGATATATCCTAGACCCGATAAGTTTATAGGCTCGATTTTATAAATTTTGAAATCCGAACTGTCAGATTTTCAATGATTTTCAATGTTTTTCTGGGGTTTTGTCATATCATTGTAAAATTATAAAAGTCCTTTTTTTAATGGTTGTTGCACCTGCCAATTGTTCTATACAAATGGATTCCATTACGAGCAACAAACCTCCAATTTTTACGCATTTTCCTGTCCCAAAAACGTGTTATAAAACATAATTGATAACAAAGATGCGAGGGGGCATGCCAGAGGAAGAGAGCCTATACTAGAGAGCCCAAAAGACTGCTAATGGTGACCAGAGCATGAATTTAGAGTGCTGGGGAAGGTGAAAGATTGTGTAAACAATGGGCATGCCAGGACAACAAGCCCGAGCGGCTGCATGGAAAGGCTGCAAGGAAGAAGCCCGAGAGTGTATGTACCAGAGAGAGCTTGAAGCTAGCGTAGCACTTGAACCCCAAAAAGCCATAGAGCTATTTAATATATAGCATAGATAGCCATAGAGGTGCAACGCTTGACATTTGGGCAGATCTATAGCTATAGTGACATAAGCCAGAGCACTACAGAGCCGAATATCCAGAGAGCTACAGAAGCTGACAGTCAAGAGTAGTTCCTCTCTTCATGATCAATTATTCTTCTATGATCAATTCCTCTTTATGATCGATTCATATGTTGATTAATGCTTCTTTGATCGATTCTTCTTTGATCACTTATTCTTATTTTGTATTGATGTTGTGAGATCAGTGTTTGAGAAAGCTTCAACACTTTGACAGTTACTTCAAAGCAACACTTCTTCATATGGCCATTCATAGTGAGGCCATGACAGATTGGGAGCGCACTGTGCCTACATAGTGATGATGTGATAGATGTTCACCATGGATAATGTGATGATGTGATAGATGGCCTATGGTTGGTGTGAGGTATATGATTATTTCATATATTTCTTCTTTTACATTATGCTACAGATCCTAGATTGATATTGATGTTGTTAGCACCTAAATCCACCTCAGGCTGAAAGAAGGCAAAATTCAAGGTAACCACAAACCACGCTCAGTTTGGTAGCTAGCCCTACCAGAACAGGAGAGGGCTCTCTCTGGATCACACTCAGTGAATAGATTAAACGAAAAGGACTGAGATGACTTTCAAATGAACTATTTATCTTAGGCTAGTAAGTGGAAATGAATATAAGGAGTGATTTTTATGAATGACTGTGTTTCTGGGATGTTATGGGACCACTGGACCTCAATGAACAGAGAAATTAACGTAAAGGCATAGATTATTTCGTGAGGCAAGGTAGGCGGAAAGCATAGCAATTTTAGTTTTATGATGTGGCAGAATGGATAGAATGATTAAGAAGGTGAAAAGGGAATGGACAACATGAATCCTTTTCATCAAAAGAATGAACACTGTACATGAAATTTTCCCATAGGTAGAGAAATAGAATTGAATTCTACCTGATCTTACTCGAACAATTTCACCAAAAATGAATATGCAATGGAACTATGAAACATAACAAGATACATATGAAACATAAGAGGCACATTTGCTACACTCACAACCACATGAATCTCATGAAATAGAGCCGTTTCCTTTCATTAATTCTCTGTAAAAATATACAGTGCAGAAACAAAGTTTCTTTCCCACAGTCTCCCAGAAGTTACAAGCCAACCAACCAAATTCCCTTTGAAAATGGTTTGCATACAATATATAGAATGTGCTATGAAGAGATAGAAAGTCAAAGGGTCACAAAATAAAGGTGGAGAGCCAAGCATCAGCTACAGGTGTAGCACAAAAAACATGACGCATGGCTTGGGTGACCCTTTGCCTTCCTTTGCCACTTGTATAACTGACCATATGGAGTGAAAATATTTATAAAACCATCGCGCTCCTCCTCCTGTGCGTCACGCTCTTTTCCAGGTGACTTTTGGAGGTCTTTATAGTGTCCAAATTGAGTGCAAGATAACTCATTGGAAAGCCTATCCTGTCTACTTTCCAACCCCACCAGAATTTTTTTATTTGGAGTTCATTTTCCTTGTAAAAAATCAAATCTCCCAAGACTGGTTGAACTGTGCCAAATGAGGCTGCCTCAAGGCAAAGTGCTGTTACGTTTTAATGCCTTCCTCAACAGAAAATTGAGCTCATGATAGCTCATTGGAAAGGTTTATGAGTCTACTTTCCAACTCAACCAGAATGTTTCAATTTGGAGTTCCTTTGCTCTGTCAAAAATCAAATATCCCAAGATTGTTCGAACTGTGCCAAATGAGGCTGCCTAAAGGTAGAGTGTTGTTACGGTCAACTTTGGAATGACTTCCTTAACTCCAAATTGAGCTCATGATAGCTCATTGAAATCTATTTGTTTCTCATTATCGTTTTGATCATCAAGCAAGTCATTTGGCCAACCGAGCTGGGAGTAAACTTGATTTTCCCGAGGTCGCTCTAGAGGTGCATCAATTCTCCTGAGACAAGTGTATTTTTGACATTTCTTCATAACCATGACACCTGTGTAAAAAGTGAAGGAGGGTTTTCTTCCACTGTCTATCATGGACAAAAACCTCCCTTAGTTTTCCCAAATTCATCTTCAATTGCTCAAAAACCTCATTTGAGTGAAACATATCTCGATGTGTGGAACAAGGGATTTGTCGAAATGAAGGGGATAGGGAGCTTCTAAATTCTTGAGGAAATTTTGGGAAGTATGGAGGGATGTTAGGAAGTAAGGGAAAGTGGAATCTTAGAAATTGAGTGAGAGGAAGGGGTCCAAAAAGGCAAAACACAGGCCCAATCATAGATAATTGCCATGTTGTAACAAGAAACTAGGGTTTATGCGAAAATGAGGAATTTGGGGGATCTCAGTGATGGGAAGTGTTTGATAAGGTATTGTATGGATAGGGGAAGGTGTATGAATATCAGGATACAAGCTTTTCCGATGATTTGACCATCCAAGAGAAATTAGCTTCAAAACCCTAGGAGAGGGAAATGAACGTTGCCATAGGCGCAACTGAAACATGAACAAGGTGTGAAATGACCCAATGGAACTTGACATGATAATGAAAACCCTCTGAATGATGGTAGAGTTAGCTGAATAGTGACATAGACCAACATTTGGACAACTTTGGAAAGAGTACAAGCAAACCCTAGACTTAATGCCTAGTGACCAAATTTTGCTTGAAGACTCACTGAAATGATAAAATTTGACCTTGACACCTTAAAATCACTTGTGTAAGAGCATGTTTTATCACTGGAAGAAGGCTGCAAAGACTGACACTAACATTGGCTCCAATGGGGGATGGTAGCTTCTTGGAGGTGCCAAGAACAACAAATATTTGGGTGAGCAGACAATGCCTTCGTCCATTGGGCTATGGAGTCCATTATTTTGACAAACCAACATGAATCAATTTATCGACATGAAACTTGACTCAAACTGACTCAATACAAACTAACATGCTTAAAAAAAAAGTTGACTGGACTTAAAACTTAAAGCTTGGTGGTAGTACATGACCACCTTTATTTCTTACAAGACTATATATCATCAAACTATATCAAATTGCCAATGTAACCAATCAAGAAGATGGCTTCTTAACTGATTCTTCTGATCAGATCTTCTAGTCAATAATTGATGCTAGTAATTGGGCATCCAAAAACATAATTGGCCATAATCTCCTTCATCACTGAATATTTCAATAATGACCTTCACTGATGTCTGCAACAAATCCACCATTGGATCATGAAAAACATGAAGATTTACCTCATGCTGAGGAAACAAGATGTCTTTTTCTTTTGATTCTGATCTTCCTTCATGATGTACTTCAATATGTTCCTGGTCCTCAAAACATTCTGAACCAGTAGATGAGCTAATTTCCTCTTCAAAGAACATTTCAAGACATGAGACATATGAAGAAGAATCTGAATGGAAACTTTGATTGCTCTGGTCTTCTATAGTCTGAATATATTTCTGATCATCTTGACATGATATGACAACCAGATTCTCATTACATTCATCACATTCATTAATCATGAGAAAAAAAACTTCGGATGATTCTTGAAACCCAACACTAACATTTTTATCATCTACCATAAATTCATCCAGAGAAAGCTTTTCACTTACTTGAAGAAAGTTCTCATCTTGCTGTCCATGAGCTGATTGGATTACCTCTTCATGAAGGCTTTGTTCTGATAACATGAGAACATTTGGACCCAAAACTTTGTCTTCTTCTATGGACAAATCTGAACCGACCCTTTTTCTTTCATCACTTTCATTCATATGGACATCTTCAACCTGCTGATCTATAAAGATGTTCACCAGACTGTCATCCTTTTCAAAAGAGGAAGAAGTTTCACCAACACTTTCTTGACCATGTGTGCATTCCAAATCTACTTTAGCTTGAGCTGGAACATGACCGTGCAAGAGTTGATCTATCTCACCTTCAGACAAAGGAGATAAGACATTTTGTTTCTTTTTTCTCAAACAGTGATTGTCTTCAATATTTTCAAGCGGAGGAGTATATAAATTTTCCTCATACTGCTTATCCATTTCATGTAATTCATGTTGACTGTCAAGATGCAAAATTCCTTCATTTTTCACCGTACTACAATCTTGATCATGATGCAAATTTTCATGATCATCTTTATGTTGCTGAAAGGGAATTTCATACAGGGCTTCCATGACCTCAACATCCATAAAATTATCATCCTCATAATATTTTTCAAGGCTCTGAATAAAACCATAAGCATGCTTGCAACAATCATGAACTAGATTCAATGATGGATAAGAGTCTTTATATCTTTCAATGAACAGGGCATGAAAATCCTTTAGACTATAAATACAAGCAGCGGGAAAATTTTCATACCAAGATTGGGCTTCACCTTCTAGAGTGGCCATGAATATCTTCATTAAGCAATCTTCAGGAAAATCAACCTTCAACTTGCGAATATGCATGTGAAATCGAACTAGATGTAAAGCAGCGTCCTTCTTACCATCATCTTTAAACGTAGGCAGACTCTTTGACCAATCTACCTTCAGAATTTTATTTGGGAAGCCTGGGATGTGATCTCGGCTCATGGGAGCGTATCTTCTTGCAATCCAATCCATCTTGAAAAACATCTCAAAGCTACTGACCTCTCTGCAGTGGAGTCACCATGAAGCACCGATTGTTTGGATTCTTCAGTGAATGGAGTTGCTAGGTGAATGATTTCAGCCGTCTTCTTATGTTTGATCATTGTTCACCATCAAAGATCAGATATGAACTTGAGATATGTCCTGGGGCAAGAAAATGTTCAAGCAAACCATTTTCTTCCCCAGCGGAGTCGCCACTATGTTAGCACCTAAATCCACCTTGGGCTTAAAGAAGGCACAATTTAGGGTAACCACAAACCACGCTCAATCTGGTAGCTAGCCCTACCAGAACAGGAGAGGCCTCTCTCCAGGTCACACTCAGTGAATAGATGAAACGAAAAGGACTAAGATGAATTTCAAACGAACTATTTATCTTAGGCTAGTAAATGGAAATGAATATAAGGATTGATTTTTATGAATGATTGTGTTTCTGGGATGTTATGGGACCACTGTACCTCAATGAACAGAGAACTTAACATAAAGGCACATATTATTTCGTGAGGCAAGGTAGGCAGAAAGCATAGCAATTTTAGTTTTAAGATGTGGCGGAATGGAGAGATTGATTAAGAAGGTGAAAAGGGCATGGACAACATGAACCCTTTTGAACAGAAGAATGAACACTGTACATGAAAGTTTCACACAGGTAGAGCAATAGAATTGAATTCTACCTAATCTCACTCGAAAAATTTCACTAGAAATGAATACGAAATGAAACTATGGAACATAACAAAGAAATGGAGAGATTGATTAAGAAGGTGAAAAGGGCATGGGCAACATGAATCCTTTTCAGCAGAAGAATGAAACACTACACATGAAATTTTTCCACAGGTAGAGCAATAGAATTGAATTCTACCTAATCTCACTCGACAAATTTCACCAGAAATGAATATGCAATGGAACTATGAAACATAACACGATACGTATGAAAGATAAGAGGCACGTTTGCTACACTCACAACCACATGAATCTCATGAAACAGAGCCACTGACTTTCATTAATTCTCTATAAAAATATACAGTGTAGAAACAAAGTTTCTTTCCCACAGTATTGAATTCTACCTGATCTCACTCGAAAACTTTCACCAGAAATGCAATGGAACTATGAAACATAACAAGATACATATGCAACATAAGAGGCACATTTTCTACACTCACAACCACATGAATCTCATGAAATAGAGCCGCTACCTTTCATTAATTATTTGTAAATATATACAGTGCAGAAACAAAGTTTCTTTCCCACAGTCTCCCAGAAGTTACAAGCCAACCAACCAAATTCGCTTTGCAAATGGTTTGCATACAATATATAGAATGTGCTATGAAGAGATAGAACGTCCAAGGGTCACAAAATGAAGGTGGAGAGCCAAGCATCAGCTATAGGTACAGCACCAAAAACATGACACATGGCTTGGGTGACCCTTTGCCTTCCTTTGCCACTTGTATAACTGACCATATGGAGTGAAAATATTTATAAAACCGCCACGCTCCTCCTTCTGTGCATCGTGCTCTTTTCCAGTTGACTTTTGGAGGCCTTCCTATTGTCTAAATTCAGAAAAAGGTAGCTCGTTGGAAAGAATGTCCTATATACTTTCCAAATCCACCAGAATTGTTTGATTTGGAGTTCATTTGCCTTGTCAAAAATCAAATCTCCCAATACTAGTTGAACTGTGCCAAATGAGGCTGCCTCAAGGAAAAGTGCTATTGCGGTCATATTTTGAATGCCTTCCTTAACCCCAAATTGAGCACATGATAGTGAATTTGAAAGGTCGGTGAGTCTACTTTCCAACCCAACTAGAATGTTTCAATTTTGAGTATGATAGACCAAAGGTATGATAACCATCAAGCTAATAACCCAACACAAATAGTCACGGTGATGGAGTGAAAGTGTCATGTTCAAGAGCGGCCCGCTACCATAAAGTGGTTTTCCCATTTTTCCATTTTCCCTAGTCATTGCTGACCAGTACCTCTTTATTTTTATCAAGCTTGAGGAGGATAACATATGATTGTTGTATACTTTCACCCTTCAGGCGAAACCATTGTTATTTGATGTTTTAACGAGTTTAGCGAAGGTGAAACTCGGTCTTGTCTAGATGGACAAGTTTGTCACTATTTGATGTTTTTAACTAGTTTAACAACAAAGATAACTCGGTCCTTTTCATTTTTAGAGAGTTTGAAAAGGTATAAAAATAAAACTCCGCAAGTTATTTTTAGTAAATTAATCTCTCGAGTCCAAAAAAGCGTAAAATAATACAAGAGAGATATCTTTTCCAATCCGTTAACGAGCTCGAAAGGACAAGCTCGACAAACTTTTGATATTTAGAGAGCCTGAAAAGAGCTTAAAGAGGACTCCATGGGGGTTCCTATTTGTTTTTAACAAATCTCGAAAAAGAGATAAAAGTTTGCTATGTGGTCAAAAGTACAACTTACAATCGAGCACGTTGAATTTTGCAAATCAGTTGTAAAACCTACTCAAAACATCACCTAATGGATTAAAAATATCTGTTTCATAGGCAAAAATAGGCAAATACTAATGTTTAGTCGATTAATTAACATGAAATAAACATAAAACAAGTTTCTACCATATCATTTTTACCATTTGGAACTTACCATCCAGTTTTGTGCTTTGAGCTCAATTTTTAACTCAAACTTCACCAGCTGATCACGAAAGATTCTGCGGACCATTTCTTGAGCCGTCTAGACTAGGTAGGAGCTAAACCTCTCTACTTTCTTTTCAATTCATTCTTTTGTCATTTCATACAAATTTTAGGGTTTTCTGGGGCCCTTGGGGTTTCATTATTTTTCCCTGGGATCAGCACACGGTTTCACATCAAAAATTGTGCTGAAGAGCACCCAAATAGAAGGCTAGATGCTCTGTAGTGCACTATCTTTGTGCCTGCGCTGTGCTAGGCGAGTTTCCCAAGTTTGTTTTAGCTGTTAGCTCCAAAATTTGTCCTGCTTTTTGCGTGGAAAGGATCCTAATTTAGCTTATGATTGTGTTTCAGGATTTCATTGCATCAGAATGCCGATTACATGGTGAGAAAGAGAGAATGAAGAACAAGACATGGTTTCCCTAAACAACCCGGGTACAGTTGAGGCCCTCAGGAATTGCGGGTTACTCAAATACTTTAAGTTATCTGGAAGGAGGCAACAAATAGAACTATTGCAGTTGCTTTTTCGTGCATGGGATCCGACAGATCATACATTTCACATTAGGAACAAGATGGTCCCTATTACTATTGAGGATATTTACTTTCTTATCGGACTGTCGAGGCGAGGTGCCCCCATCTCACTTTCTGGATTTGCTCGTCGAGGTGAATCATCGAGAGATTACATCAGATAGTTTTGTCGGCTAGGTACACAACTTAGCAAGGATGGGAAAATGAATATCAGTGATGTAAGTGATTTTGTCTTAAGAACAATCCTCTTCACGATCACAAAATTGGCTGGCAGTGTGACACTACATCTGGCAAACATATCTTATATGTAATATGCACTAGAATATCTAGAGCCAAAAATTTTCAACTGGTGTGAGGTTTTACTTTCACTGCTGAAAGAACAACTAACTAAGGTAAAAAGTGGTAAGACAAAGAATTTATGCTATGGTTCAATTTTAATTGCTTCTGCCTTAGAGAAAATCCCATTGATGCAACCACAACATGTATCATTGGGTGTGGCTGGTCCTAGAGATCCACGTATGGAGAGGTGGGTTCAATTGTTGGCTCGACATGTTGGTTAGTCAAGAATCATTTTCTCCCTTGCATTTTCAGCTGGCTTGAGTGACAACATGTTGTTATCGAGAAGCATCCATACTCAGGGATGATGCTTTATCATGGAGATCCATATTTGATTCTACTAGTTGGAGTACAATGGGGTGCTATGGGTAAGTTGTTTGACCAAAGTGTTTTTTGATTTTTCAAGTTTCTACATGTTTTTTGTGTTTTTAATGTTTCCAAGACTAAACTAAATTACTCTTATGCATACAAAAGTTGGTACTGTTTGACCTGCGGTACGCCAATAGGTTGCAGGTGGGCTAGCACAGAGAAACATCGGGAGAGAAGTTCTTTGGGAGTTGGATTTGGCTTAGACCTTAGCAGAGTTACAGGATCAAATAGAGGGATTAACCCTTGGTATTCTGGATATCTGGATCAAGGAGTTACCTATGAGGCTACAGCGCCACAATATTGGTGTTCCTAACCGTTGGGTTAGGCTTTTGTGCATGATAGCACAGGCTGTGACCTGTTACCATGAGCACCACTAGATCTACTTAGGATGTTTTGTATGCATTTTTGAGTTTTTGGGTCAGATGACCAAATGTGTCTTGGGTACAAATTTTGTAAAAACTTTTAAAACACCTATCTATTTTACTTTCAAAGTTTTCTATGGTTATATGCAATCCTATTCAAATGATAATGTGAATTGAAAATATTACTTTTACATGTGTTGAAAATGTCTATTTAACACATAATTCACTAGAGAATCAATTAATGTGTTAATATTTATGGAAATATGTTGATATTCAATGTGTTCAAAATGTCTTTCGAAAATACGAATTTTAAGGAACATATGAAAAATTGTTGGATTTTAGACAGAATAAATGTTTGTTAGTTGTAGTACAATGAGTTGCGAGTCCATCCTAATGATGATTCTATGAATTCCAAGTGAAATGGCATCAGAGAGTAGTTAAATCAACTCGGTATACTCAGCAATATTGTTTGTCGATCAACTGATGCAAATCCCTTGAAAAATCACTAACTCACCACTCGGAGCGAAAATAGCCCATGCTGCAAAAGACAACTTATGCATACTACGACTAGCACCATCAACATAACCAACAAAAGGTTCCAAAGACTCTGACATCTGCAAAAAATGCAAAGCAGATTACTAACCAGATAAAAATCTCTAAAAGAGACACACACACATGCAATGAAAGCATTTATACAGTGAATTTTACTACACTTAATCAAGCATAGTAACATTTGAGGTACAACTCGTTTCACGGTTGCGACAATGGAATCCCATCATAATCTACTAATGCGTAGGCTCATTTTTCCAGAACATGCTTTAAACATAAGGACCCATCCACATTTTTTCGAATTTCCCCGCTCCAAGTTTACCAGCTTCCTTATCGTAAAGCGAGACCAGGTCTCCTTTTGAGAAGATATGAGGTTTGACATTCCTATCATATTGCACCTTAATACGTTTATTATGTGCTTCGTTAGCCAATGCGGCATCACAACAGGTTTAATCTATATGGATTAATTCCAAGAAACACACTTCTTCTTTAAAAGTGTCGAGTAATAGGTCAATCACAAATTTGAGCGATGAAATTTCAAACTGTATTGGTAAGATTGCTTCCAAACCATACACCAACTGAAAGGGTGTAAATCCAGTTGCATTTCTCACCGAGGTCCGATATGCCCACAAGGAAGAGTACATGATTAAGTGCCAGTTTCTTTTATGAACCCCTATCATTCTTTGTAACATCCGCTTTAGGACCTTGTTGATGGCCTCAACTTGTCCATTCACTTATGGGTAATATGAGGCAAAACTATCATGTGACAGTCCTAACTTAGCAGTTAGCTCAGCCATCATGTGATTGCGAAAATTCGACCCATGATCTGTAACTATGGCTTGTGTTACACCAAACCAGGCAACCACATGGTTAAAATAGAAAAGAGTAGTCGTTTCACCACTATTGTTCAATGTTGGCATCACCTCAGCCCATTTGGTAAAATAGTCAACGGAAACTATAATATACCCATGCCCCCTGGCCGAGGTGGGGTTACATGTCATAAAGTCAATGCCCCATTTGGCAAATGGGCCAACAATAATGACTCTATGCAATGGTGCAGGTGGAAAACTAGTTTTTTGGTCATATATTTGGCGTGCATGACAACTTCTGATAGCAATAATACAATCTTTAAATATAGTTGGCCAGAGGTAACCAACATGAAGAATCCTTTGTGCGGTCGCATATCCAGATAAGCGTCCACCACAGGAACCTAAATGGTAATCATTCAATACTTTCTTGGCCTCCTCATGCATGAGGCACCTCCATAAAACCATATCGATACCATGACGGTAAAGTGTGTCACCAATGATCAGATAATCTTTGGCTTGGTGACGAATACGTCTCTGTTGCGAGCGAGAGGTATCTTTCCAGAAAGTTTGGGTTTGGAGATAAATCAATATATCTCCATACCAAGTGTTAGATGAGAAAATTAGAAATAGAGACTCATCTAAAATTGATGGTTCAGATGTTGAATCAATGGAGGTCAAGGGAAGGTCACATAGTAACTCAACGAAAGCTAGAGATTTCTTTGATTTAGACTTGATGAATTCCAAATCAAATTCCTATAGAATAACTATTCATTTTGAATATTTTCCCCCCAACAATTGACGTGACAAAATTCATGTCATAGGGTTGCAATCTAAAATGACAGTTTTTTTCTGTAACAGGATATAACGGCGAAATTATTGAACAACTTGGATAGCTACCAAAGCTAGTTTTTCGACATAAAAGTACTTAATTTCTGTATCATTGAGATTACGGCCCAATTAATAAATAGGATGTTCAACCCTGTTTTCTTCCTGGACTAAAACCATGCCAATGGTTGTATCTGTGGCAGTGAGATACAGGTAGTAGTCATTTTGGTAATTTGGAGAATACATTAATGAAGCTCTAATTAGGGTATCTTTAAGAGTGTCAAAGGAAGCTTGCGCAAACTGATCCTAATGAAAGGGTATCTCCCTTTTCAAAAGATGAGTAAACAATTTAGCCATTTCAACATAATTAGCAATGAACCTCCTCATAAAGTTGGCTTTCCCTTGGAGTCTCTGTAACTGTAAAAGATTTGAAGGTGGAGGCATATCCAGAATTACCTGAACCTTTAATGGATCCAATTGAATCCATTCTCGAGACACTACAAATCCAAGAAAGTAGACAAAACCAATGCAAAACACACATTTGTGTGGATTGAGTCATATCTTGTAGTGTCGGCACCGTAAAAATATTGCTCTCAAATCTTGCAGGTGATCAGTCTGCTTTTGTTAATGAGCAGGTAAATCATCAACGTAAGGTTGAACAATGTGCTTGATGTCATAGAAGGCATAATCCATTGCCCTCTGAAATGTCGCCCCAACATTCTTCAAACCGAATGGGAGTTACCTATAGGCGAATGTACCCCATCGACAAATAAAAGTTGTTTTAAATTTGTCTTGTTGGCGTATATTGAATTGATTGTAGCCGAAAAATCCATCCATAAATGAGAATATTTCGGATCCGGCACATTCATCAATAATCTGGTCAATAAGCGGAGTAGGATAATTGTCCTTTGGACATGCTTGATTTACATCACTATAATCGATGCACAATCGAATTGTTCCTTGTTTCTTCATGACAGGAACAATGTTGGAAAGCTAGTCAATAAGACGAACAGGGTAAATAAAACTAGCCCATAAATGTTTTTCAACTTCTGCATTAATTGTAGAAGCTTTCTTTGGATGAACAGGTCGAAGCCGCTATCAAACTTGCTTGACATCAGGGTACATTTTAATTTCATGTTCAATAATACTAGAGTCAACACCTAGCATCTCCTCGTAAGACCATGAAAAAATATGTCTAAATTCATGAAAGAGAGTACAATAATTGTCAAGTTCCAGTAGAGAACAAGATTATTTTGCTGACATGAATGTTCTTTACAATATTAGTCTTGGTCGAAATATTAATAGAAATCTTTTCTGCAATGTTTGATAGGTTTTGCTCACATTCAATTGTGTCTACGAAAACTGAATTCGATAGGAAATCAATGACAGATGGGTGGTTTAGTTCATTTGAATAATCTTTGATGTCATCTATAGGATGGGAACAATGATGATAATATTCCCATGGTTCCTCTCCTATCATCATGGTTGCAACAGAAGATTCTGTTGCATCAGATGATATAGTCTAAGATGTTGATAGTTGTTCAGCCATAGTTAACTAACCTAAAAGTTGTCCTAAAGAATCGATGGGTACTTGAAAAGAAGCATGATCAAATGAAGTGGAAAAATCAAGAGTATGAGGGTAAAGATAAAGCCGAGTTCGAAAGTGAAATGAGGTTCCAAGTGTGGAATTTTCTTCCAATTCCTCCTCTATAGCAATTAAACCTGGTGGGAGAACTTCACCATCAGGTTCATAAACGATTTTTGGTGTGGATAAAGTTGAAGTTTCAATAGTTACTGATGTCTGAGGGGTAACCACTTGATTAATATCTTCTGAATGTTCAAATTCGAAGTCCAGATGTTTGGGTAAATGAACAACAGTTTCAGAAAGAGGTTCCTGAACAACTTCAGGTTCAGATGTAACTTCTATTTGAACTGGGATAAATTCTGGATTAACTTCTGGTTGAACTAATTCAAGTTCAAAATTACTTTCTTGTTGAGTAACTTCAAGTTGAGGATCAACTTTTTGTTGAAAAACATTGGTTACTATTTCACTAAGATCATTGCTAATGTCCTCAGGTAATTGTGAAACTTCTTCTTCAAAAACAGATGGGCCAGAAATAGTTGGAGTAACTGGAGTCTCAGTACTTGTCGAAATAGATGATTAATGTAATTCAGATGGAGAAATAGGAGTTCTTGATGTACTAGACTCAGTTAAGTGAGACTGCTTTATCCGAATTGGTGTCGTTTCGGGAGGAAAAGGTGGTTTTCTCGCTATTCTCTACGAACGATGGGATAGGGGTTGATGTTCCTCCATGGTTGCTGATTAATTTTATTATCAAAAGATAAATTAAAAAAAGGGGTATACTCGGCAAAAGGTTTACCAAGCAATTGTGAACTGTGGAATACCTTTTGGCAAACTAAGAAGTACAGGCAGGCAATCTCCCAGAATGCTATGTTCGGTGTATCACAATTTATAAGGCAGCTAACTCAGTTACTTAAGGATGGATAGCAACCTAGAGTTGTGCTCCCATATATACTCGAAGGTACGTGGAGTCCTAGTCTGTATAAGCGTTGTTTAATGCAAAACCGCATAATGAGAGAATTCCCATATACTTTACGTACTGTAACATCGCCCTATATACCCGAAGGTACATGGACGAGCTATGATATACTCATGTACGTGGAATGAGGTATCACGCTCAGGATGTATTGCAAACAAGTTAGCGACAACTGCTTTGTTTTATGATGCCAAAACACATCTCTAGCCTAGAACTACTAAATGTTCTCGTTAATGACAATGCTCCATTAGGTATTAATTGATGTTAATTTTAAGTTGATCTTGCTTAGAAATTTTCCTTTCAAGTTCACCACGTGATGTATTCTGAAATTCCTAGGAATGCAACTATCATGATAAGCATTATTCCCATTCAATTTAATGATGAAAATCCTAGCTACTTAGGGATAGATAAATCACATTTCTTTTGATCAAAGAGCAAAGAGCACAATCTAAATACAATTTCCCTACACTATTCCTATCAGCACACTCAAAGTTTTTCAACGCAACATGCATGTATTTCTTTTTGATTCCCTTAATGTGAATATGAACAAAAAGGAAATATGCACACACAATCAATCAATCTTTCATATGAATGAAGACTTTTACGATAGTTCAAATTTGAAGTAAGAGAAGACTTTACGACACTTTCTTTCGAATGAATATTAATTAATTATATCCTAACTTTGACTATTGATCAATAATGACAAAGAAAACATGAAGAAACATTAATCAATCCTATGAAAGTCGGGCTGGACCAGGATATAAAAAATCATTTTCTAAGACATAACATTCATTGATCAATCAACAAATAGTCGAATAAAGAAAATTTGGCAAAAAAATCTTTCCAGAGGTGGGAAATTGATCCTAGGAGGATCAACATAGCTCAGAATAGGATACAGTGTGCTTCAGAGCTCTGTCCCTAAGCCACGGATGCTATGCAGTGCACTGTGTCCCTCACAAGCCTGCGCTGGTGATAGTAAACCATTTCAAGAGTCATTTTGAGACAGTTTTGACCAACTTTTTAATGTAAAAAACAAAATTACAATCGATGAACACAAATAAAGTCTACAAGGATGTCTTAGGAGGTGGATAATCTACTAAGAAAGAGGATTCTTACCCAGTGGAGTCACTAATTTTCTTTGAAGAATTTAGCATCTATGGATAAACACTAATTCACTAGACAAGTAGTTGTGCCTAGAACAATAGTTTAAAGTGTTTTAGACTTTTCCTATAAACAATAGACAAGATGAGAAGATAGAAGGCCTACCTATAGTTTCATTTTCATCTCGTCTCCCCTGTATCGATTCTGTCACTCCTTTCCATACTTAATCCGCTTGAGAAGTATCGTGTAAACACAACAGAAGATAGAAATTAATCAAAGCATACGATCCATTGAATATAAATGAAAGGAACCAAAAGTATTTCATGCATATAATCATTATGAAAGAACACAACATATGGAAAAAGCTTCAAACACTTTATTATACAGAAGAAAGAATTACAACCATCAGTGTCTGATTCAAAGTCATTCCTCCAACTTGGATCCCATCCACATCACATCAAAAGCAAGACAAGCTTGTGGCATCACATCATTTGCTCCAAGGTCAAGTCTCATAGCACCATTATCTCCTTACAATTCAACATAATCCAGTCCCTCATCACTTAGATGAGTGGTCATTTTATAGGAAGATGAAGGAGGTTTTGTCATTAATGGTGACATTGAATGGCCTTCCATACTTAGAATTAGTTCCATGGAGGAAGGGATGAGAGGATAGAATGCTCCTTAACTCATTCCTCATCCATTTTCGAGCTCATAGGAGTTAATAAGATAGGGAAACTTCTAGATGAATCTAAAAGATAAGAATATTTCCCAAACCCTATGTGAATTTTTCTCATTCTTACCTAACGCAGGTGAAAGGAAGCCTAAGTACTCTGTAGAGCACCCTGGCAGTGGACTTAACTGCTCTGCAGTGCACTTTCATAAGGGCTTACCTACGTTGGTCCCTCTAGAGGCAATTTCTAGATGTCTTCAACTCATGAAACTGTCTGGGAAGGAGGAATTCAAAGGGTTGACTTGTTTAGGGCATGAAACAACTAAATTTAGGGTTTTATGAGCCTAAAAACATTGATTTAAATGTTGGGATTTGATCTGCCCAAATGGGTTTGTCACATGTTGCCGCCAAGAAAATCTGTCAAGCCTCCCGCTAGTCGGGCAGAGACCCTAGACTTCACTCCTTAAAAAAATTGCACAAAAGCTGCCAGCATGCACGCTTCCACTAACTAAAGAAATAAATATACATGCCAGACAAACACCCTCTTCCTGTCATTGCACTGTCCTAAAAAATGCGTAGTTTTCTTAGCTAGCCACACTATCATCTGACCTGCTACTCCTCGTAAAAACTGCGAAGTTTTCATGGTTTTCATCCAAGCTACCCAGCATCCTACTCAACCAAGAAACTGTTCAGGGATGTCTTGTAGGCCAACCTCCTAGATCTGCGCAATTTTGCCCAGCAGCCTCCCACAGTCCGCTACAATCCTCTCTGAAGAATCTACATAGTTTTCACTCCCAGTGTCCCCCTATTGCCCGCACTGTCTCCCTGGAAACATTGCGCAGATATACCCTCCAGTCGAGCTAGATCCCGCAGATAATCACTGCTGATCTAGACTGCCCATCTCAGCCTCCAAGTGACCTGTGCGCAATTTTCATTGGCAATGCCCAGAACCTACTTCCCGACCTGAAATGTGCCCTGTGCAGTCTCAGAACCTTTTCCTCTCTTCCAATCACCTGCAACCAAAAGCGAAAGATGATTCATCATGGTAAACTACGAGATTTATGGATTTGATGTCCTCTCGTCATGAGTGATTGCAGATATAGGTACATGGATGAGACACGGGGTGACAACGAATGAGATGAACAAGGAGCACATGCTAGGAGACTTGTTTGCGAATGGACGAACACATGAAGCATACCAAGTAGCCAGTGAAGGAGACACATGCACATGCATGAACTATCAATCGAACACCAAGACCGTCAAAGAATTTTCACACCTTGCCATACAGGGGTGAAGCTATGATACACCAAGAGCACACTCATCACTCAACAACACTGCAAGTCGACATGGACACCACCATCACCATGAACACACCAGCATTGTCATGTGGAGTCATGTCATGAGTCATCTCGGCCACATCGCTATTGTGGGTCATACTATTGTAATCAATGTAATGTAATGTGGAAGTCCAAGAGACGCACATGTAAAGTTTAAGAGTCATGTAAGCCAAACAATCATGAGGGAAGTTGAACAGTCACAAGGGTCAATTTCACCATTGGCTATAGATACCCCTCATTTGTACATGCAAGGGAATTTTCACCTAGGCTCCTCCCACATAGCCTTGAGAGTTTGTAATATTTTCTTAAAGGAGCAAGTAGTGGATCCAACACCCGACTATCGAGGTTATTGATGCAATGGTGTGACAGATGTGTCTTGGAACTTTCACAAATGTATTTTATTCATTGGTAAGACTATTTTTTGGATGCATGTAATGCATGCTGCTTTAACTTGTATTAAGACAGTTGAACCATTTCGGTTGTTTTAGTACATATGTTGTTCGAAATGTGTTGTATCCATTGCTAACGTGGATTCGCCGATGTGGTTTATCTCGTCAGACACTCAACAAATTCATTCTTGTAAACTTGTTATAACACCCATCGCACTCGTGTAGACTATTTCGCTCGGTGTTGTACATGTTATCTGTTCACCTTGTGTTTGTGATTATTGCATCCCTGTGGACTACTCGACTAGAAACTGCGCATGTCCTATTTTGTTGTGTGTCTTTAGTAGAGTTGGGACTATTCCCTTTCAACCTGAGACTCACTTCCACTGTCTCCCTCTATAGTGAAATCAATTTGACACAAGCAGCACTAAGCATTCACTAGGCACACGAACCTTGTTGTTCAAAGAAAAAGTAAACCACTCTCATGTGTTGACAAAAGAGAGCTAAGGAAATATTTAAGATAATGGCAATCAACCCATCATACCAAATGGGAGTCCTACACCAAACTATGTTAGGTCTATTTGGGAATTCATACTGGGGAGGTCCCCTAAATGTTGGTGGGTCCAGCACCATCAACATAATGGTATTCATGTTTGGTATGCCATTACATTTTACCATGATAAAATTTATTGTTTTTAAGGGTGGAAGGTAGCTCCATGTAAAGAAGTTAATCGTCTTCACTACTACCATTCAAATGAAAAAATTGTACAATATGGATAAATAAAGCTCTGCCTCTGAGGTTTGGTGTACTAATGTGATGGAGGGAAAGGATGGGGATTTCAATCCAATAAGTGGATATCCTAGCTAGCTTAGTTGGTCCTTTATAATATTCAATGACTAGGATAATGCATCAGTGAAATTAGTGGGTAGATTACACTTAAGGAATTCCTTATGGCATAATTATATAACTACGATCCAATGGTTAACGAAATTTTGATACAATGACTTTTAGGTCATATGGAATGGCAGAGTTCTTAGTGGGCCCTCGTCAATGACCCTTGAACCATCTGATGAGATCATATCAATGACATTGGTTCCATCAAATGATCATGAATCACATCATATCGTAGCATGCATGATAGTTAGAGTTAAATTTTTGGTTACACATAGTACATTTCGAAGGCAAGGATAAAAGATAAACTGAGTTATGAAATCGGTAAATCTCCAAGCCTTATTATTACACTGAAATAATAGTCTTTAATAGTATTTAATAAATTTTAGAATAAAAATGATCTCTATAACATGGATATGAATATGTATAGGTAAAATTGTGGATAAGACAGATTTGTAATGCATTTACCTGTTGGTTTGTAGATATTCTTGAGGAATTCTCGATTTTTAAAAACATATAGACTTCGTGCCCAAAGTTTAAAGGCGTATGCTCTACAATTCTAGCTACCTCACAAGGGGGCTCCATCCCTAGTAGGAGTTGAATGTTGTAGCCCATTCTAGCCCTCCTTAAAATTCAACTACCTTTTCAAATTTTGCCTCACATAGATCTTTAACTTGATTAATACTTTCCTTATTCTATCTCTCGTAAGAAAAAATCATTATCCTAACCTACCTTTTACATTTAATCTCTACCTTAACCTTTTTAAAGATAAATCAAAATCACTCTCCTCTTGAATCATTGTAGCATAAGCATGATGATCACATATAAACATATACACATGTATCATTAACATTAGTCTAGGAAATGATTAAATCATTAGCATTACTAACTAAATATCATCTTAATACTTATTAATAACTAATGATGTCCACAACAAGTGGGGTAAGTGTCCAAAAAAAGGGGGAATGATGTACACAATATCTAGAATATATAAAAAATGCATTATGAAGATGTTAACACATATTCTTTAATTAACACTTGTATTAATTATGTTAAATTATAACAATTTAATCGTATTCAAGTAAACATCACTAGAAAATATGTCATCATATGCTCATGCTTAGCTTAATGGAGTCCAAAGGGATCACAATATAATGAAGGCCTACATAACAATAATAATGTAAGGGCTCAACAATAACAATAGTGGGTTTCTGTGGGGAAAACAATAACAATATTGGGGTTACACTAGTATTATAGAGGGTCACCTATGCAAAAGTAATTCTTTATAACATGTTCTACAAAGTAAGTGACCTATGTTACAATATGTGTTGCGAGAACAAAGGGCACATTATAGAGGCTAGAGAAAATCACCACTTTGTTAGGAACACATCATTGTGACCCATGTTACAATGTGTGTTGTTGAGAAAAAAGGCCACATTATAGAGACTAGAGAAAATCATCACTTTGTTAGGCACACATCACCCTGAGAGACACCTCTGCATCTAACTACGATTCTACTACCAATCCATGTTGACATCAAGGAGAACAAACTAGCCATAATGCCGACAATTTGATGTTTAATTTGGAATTGATGCCTAACATTTAACACAATATTAATAACAAAAATATATTTATATATGGGTCATAAATAAAATATTAAAGCAAGTAAAAATATTTCAGAATTAATTATGTATAATATATACAAAGCAATTGAAATAGAAGATTTCTCATTACACTCATAAGTGCTCTCTAGATCCCAATATGAAATAAATGTATAACCGAATTCATTGTACTTAAAAGCAAATTATCAACAACAAAAAAATATTTCAGATACAATATTTCCCTACACACATTAGAGTTAAAAAATTTCAATTGTGTGTTATTTAATATGATGGAGAGATATATGCAGGTCCTTCCATACTTAACATGGTATTGATATGATAAATATTTTTTTATTTTTTCTTTCTATTTCTTATTTTTAAATGCTTATTTATAAAATAAATAATTTTATATTTTTAATTACCTTATTTTTTTACATACTTATTTTTAGCTAAAATAAAAATTAAAATATTATACATTTTAAACATTATATAAAAATTATATATACATATTAAACACCACCAAATTATACATATTTCTCACACTAACAATTTCCAAGTCAATTAAATTAGAAAAATGCATTCCCACACTTTAGAAAAATAATGACTATACTTTTTGTGTCACCCAAATGAGAAGAACAAAATAAACAATTTATCAAATATTTTTATTTTTTACTTTTAAATATTTATTTGCAAAATAAACATTTTTATATTTTTAATTACTTTATTTTATATATATACTTTAAGATGGATATTAAATATTCCTTTGATAATTAACTTTGAAATTTTTAATTAATATATCTTTTAAACATTACACCTAAATTGTATATACATATTAAACATCAAATTATTGATCCAGGAGGATCTTGTTAGTCCAGCATGAGCGGAGTCTTCAGTGTTTCAAGTGGAAGTGGTCTTAAAATGATCATAGTCAATGAGGTCTTGAACTTTATCAACTTTGCCAATATTCGTCGTCAGCATTTAGTGTCTGGTATCTTCATCTTCGACAGTGATGTTATGGTTGTCCGGTAATGTCAATGGTTCATATGGTTTTCATGGAATTTGAAGGATATGGTTTTGTACCTCGTTGTCGACATGTGTTTTTCGTCAGTGTCGTCTAGGTTTGGTTGTCGACATGTATTTGTTGTCAGTTCCGCCGGGGTTTGGTTGTCAACATGTGTTTGTCGTCATGAGATAGTGGCAAATGTCGCTTTGTGAAGAAGAGGTGTGCATGGGTTTTATTATCAAAATCCAAGTGATTTAATACATAAACCTAAGTCCTTTATCCTAATACACCTAAACCCTAACCTATACTTAATCCATGCATTAAAATGCCATAACCCTAAGTCCTAAATCCATTCATGCTATTGCAAAACTTGTAAAACATTAAAACATTACAAAATGCGCATAAAACAACCCCTAACTGTTGGCCTAACTGCATCAAAGCAGACCGCGGTATGCCATGTGAGGGGAGAAGGGATTAACCGTTGGGGTTAACATCAGAGCATGACTACGCAGGGAATCGTATCTAATTGTAGTTGTGTGAACGCGGTGCAGGAGACCACGCAGTTAGGGGTTGTCTCCGCCGTTTGGTGGACAGTCATGGTCAAGGGGGGTAGTAGGTGTATGTGAGTGCTGGATTAACCGCCAACCATCATTGTCTGAAAAATAGTCAGCGAAACTGCTAGAGCCATAACTGCAAGTTATCTAACTTGTTCACATGCGTTGTGAGCGCCCTCTGCCCGGTTAGCTAACTCCTAACAGTTTCGGGCTAAACTAAGGTTGAAAGTGGGTTTTTATTTGTATTTTGGATATTTTAATTACACCTAGGTGCTGAATATCACTATGTGATATTAATTCATTAACTAAAACTATAAATTAACCCTAAAAGTCAACTTGTTCATTCCTAAACTCAGACTAAAGAGTTAGAATGCATCTGGAGGGTTATAAAGATAGTTTGGCTCGTTGAAGAGTAGGAGGGAGTGATTTTAGAGTTCTGTATGGAGATTCTCGAGGACATAGGTTATTTTTTTCAGTGTAATGGGAGGATCCAGAGTCAATTGGGAACTATGACAGGCATGGGAAAGCTAATTCACAGAGTTTTCTTGTGATAGTGACTAGAAGTGCCTACGTGCACAATCAGTCTGGTTAATTTGTTGTGTAATCAACCTCCTCAGATTCAATCCTAATAAAGCAGACACCCATCTTGAAAGCGGACCCAAAGACGTAGTCCATTAGGGACGAACTCCGTAATCAATATTGATGTCTGGTATCGCTCAGTTTTTTGCTACTTATTGCCTCTATTTGTATGTTTCTCATGTTTCAATTATGTCATAAAGTCACTCCTTTTCAATCTGTTCTCACAGTTAAAGCACCTTAAGTTAACATTCATTTCACTAATGGCATTAATCAATTCTATTTCAGTTTAATGTATGATCATCTCAAATCAATTATACATATTTTTCATACTAACAATTTCCAAGTCACTGCAATGGAAAAGTATATTCCTACTCTTCAAAAGTCACTCCAATGGAAAAAAATAGATTCCTACACTTGAAAAGTCACTCCAATGGGAAAAAAACAGATTCTTATCTTTCAAAAAAAAATAACCAATCCAATGGAAAAAATAGATTCTTACCTTTTAAAGAAAAATAAATCTAAATAAAAAAAAACATATTATATAAATTAAAAATCCTACATCCATCAAAAGGTAACCACTAAATATTCTTTTCAAATTAACCAAATGGATATATATATATATATATATATCACTCTACAAATGAAAACTAATCCTACATATACAGCTGGATTTCTACATCTACCATGGTAAATAATGAATACAAGTTTTCAAACCAACCAAATGGAAAGAAAAAATCCAACTCCTACAAATGAAAACAATAAATCTTACAAAACTCGTGTTAGATATTGCATACCTTGAATGTTAAATGAAATGAACACATCTTTATCATTTGGGGTTGCATAAAAGACCTCTCAACCAACCAAAGAAAAAACAAATTCTTGCCCCTAAAAGTGAAAACCATGAAATCCTACTGGTTGATATGAAAAGAAAGAATTCCTACCCTACAAATGAAAACAATGAAATCCTACTGATACAACTGGTGTTATATGATGCATATCTTGAATGTTAAATGAAATGAACACATCTATATCATTTGGGGCTCCATAAAAGACCTCTCAACCAACCAAAGAAAAAACAAATTCCTGCCCCTAAAAGTGAAAACCATGAAATCCTATGGGTTGGTATGAAAAGAAAGAATTCCTACCCCTACAAATGAAAACATTGAAATCCTACAGATACAAATGAAAACATTGAAATCCTACAGATACACCTGGTGTTATATGATGCATACCTTGAATGTTAAATGAAATGAACACATCTTTATCATTTGGAGCTGCATAAAAAACCTCTCAACTAACCAAAGAAAAAACAAATTCCTGCCCCTAAAAGTGAAAACTATGAAATCCTACTAGTACGGGTTGATATAAAAAGGAAGAATTCCTACCCTACAAATGAAAACAACGAAATTCTAAAAATACAATTAATGTTATATGATGCATACCTTAAATGTTAAATGAAATAAAACATCTTTATCATTTGGGGCTGCATAAAAGACCTCTCAACCAACCAAAGAAAAAATAAATTCCTACCCCTCAGGTTAATATGAAAAGAAAGAATTCCTATGGATACACATGAAAACAATGAAATCCTACTGATACAACTGGTGTTATGAGACATAACTTGGATGTTATATACGTGAAGACAAGAAGCAGGAAACCATCGTTGTTTAAGTCGTCCATCAGTATACCTTTTTTGTCGCTAGTTCTGTGTTGCCCATGACATTCATTATCCTTTACAAGGAGGAGCGATACGACGTTGTAAGATAAATTCACCAAAGCATGTTTGAATCATAAATTTGTGTATAACTTTTATGCACATAATTTCCAACCAGTTTCAGTTCTCAATCTTCCGTAATTATTTTTACGTTTTGAAATGAAAAGTTAATTTATATAATTTTTTTTAAAATTAATCTAATTAAAAGAAAAATAGTTATTGAAAATATATTTTCAATAATAAATGAATTTAACCTAATTAAAAATTTTAAAAACACTTACAAAATATACTTTTCTAATTTTAATAAACAGAGATTATATATAATACTCCTTTAATTTTAATAAAGGGAGATTATATTTAATACTTCTCTAATTTTAATAAATGAAGATTATAGATAATGAGTTGGTCTGCCATTTAAATAATTAGATTAGCATTGATTTTTAATATTTTCATATTAATTTTGTAAGATGTTTACGGATATAAAACTTATTTGATTGTTCACTCTATATTATAATTGTTTTTAGTGGGATTTTTTGACTTTTTTTATGGGAATTAAGAGAAAAAAAATTGAGGTGAAATCTTCATTTGTGTTATTTAAATTAATTTTTTTCATTTTGTATATGGATTCAGTACCTTCAAACCTCTTAAAACTCTTGATTTGTGCAGGAGTTACTCATCAAATTTGTGATTTCAATAAATTCCCCTGAATTTTAAAGCAATTAAACCATAAAAACCTCCAAAAAAATTCTCACTAAAAACAGCTAACTTTATATTAACCATGAACCCCCGTTCAAATAAAAAATAATAATTGTGAGAAACAATAAGTGATCATGACTGCCCCTCAATCCGATTTATTTATATGTATTGTATTTCTTCTTTATTTAAATAGTATCAGAGGGTTAAAATTTCGAAGCTTTCTATTTCGATAAAAAAATGTTGCGAGGCATAATCTGCCTTAGTCATGCTTTGGATTCTCTCCTCCACTGAACGACAGCAATCCAAAAGAAAAAGAAAAAATGATAGAACACAAAACAGTTACAACTCGTAATAAAGTGAAACAAAACGTAGTATTCCATTTTTCATTCTTATTTTAGAGGTATTTGTTAATCATTTTTATTGAAGATTAAAAAATTTAGTATTTCATTTTATAATATTTTATTTAATGAAATTTAAATTTAAATTTCAATTAATATGATATTTTATTAATTTTCTCCATTAATTTTAATATTTCGATTTTATGTAAGATTAGTTTTAAAATAAGTGAAATTAGATATAAATTTAGTTATGCTTTGTTTTATTTAAATTAAAGTAATTTTATTTGATTTATAAATTAAAATTTAATGAAATTCTTATTTTTATACCAAATTAATTTTTCAATATAAACTCGTACTAACTTCAATATTAAAAAAAAATGAGATATTTAAAAATATTAATATAATTAAAAAATTATCAATTTATTTTATTATAAAATAATATATAAATACATATTATTTTAATTCTAAAAATTACTAAAATCCTTTAAGTGTGTTATGTGGTTTGCAATGTGTTCAAAAATAAAAATAATATTCAATACGAATTTATATTAATTTGAATATTAAAAACAAATATAAAATTTCAATCTAATAAACAATGATTAATTAAGATAATATTTTTGGTACTAGGCTTTAGTGTGATTTATCGTGAGGGCAAGATGAAGAGGTAGATCGTGGCATAGATTAAATAGAGAGCAATGTAAAGACCTTTAATAAAGTTCAAGACTATAACAAAAAACTAGTTTTGAAAAATAATATTTTAATATATAACATCAATTACTAAGATCAAATTATATTAGATAAATCTAATATTAAGATATGGTTCAATATATAGTTAAATAAATAGATTAAAAATTTAAAGCCACACTTAAAATAAGGAGTTATGGCTCTAAATATTATTAGTGCACTCAAGACCCTAGTAATAATTAATAATATTATTTCAAAAAATCAATAGCATAATCAAAATAATAAAAATTCCAAAAACATAAATAACATTAAAAATAAAAATAGTCAAAATTAGTAAAAACTTTTGAATTAAAAATTCAAATTCAAATGTAAAAGAAGGAGCTAAGGCCATAAAAATAATTAAAGCATGCAAGAAAAATCAATGAAATAATCAACATAATAAAAAAATCATGGAAAAAAAATAGTAAAAAACTTTGAATAAGCAATAATATCTATCTATCTATCTATCTAATATATATATATATATTTATATATATATATATAATATATATGAATGATAAATTATAACAAATATATAAAAATACAAAATCAAAATAAGAGAAAATAAAATAAAATAAAAAGAAAATATAAATTCATTTAAGTTAAAATAACATGACAAGACACGAACCCAACATCTTCTAATTTTCCAAATATCGTCTATATTCAGATTATTGAGCCTTCTTTCGATTTCTAGGGCTTCCATAAATTTTTGATGATGGAAATGACTAATCTTGGCAATGTCCTGAGCCTCCTCAATGCAGATGTGATGCTTAGTTTTTTCTACATGTTGTGCCAAAGATGAGGAGCAGGTCCTACAATGCTTGATGTCAGTGGATTTCTCATGAATCCTTTGATTAATTGAGCGACCCATCTCACCTATGTAGTGAGTCACACAAGAGCAAGGGATAATGTAAACACCTCTCGTATTTTTGGGTCCACTGAGTCTTTTACATATCTTAGGGAGCTCTCGATGGTATCTAGAAGCCTAAAGGTTGAAGGAACCTCATGTTTCCTTAAGATCTTCGCAATCTTGTTTGTGGTCCCTTTGATAAATGTGATATGCAGCCCTGAAAATCGATCCTTGGGTTCTCTTTTGATCTTAGGACCCTTTTAGTCTTTGAGGGAAACCTTAGTACATTGGTGCCTATTGTATCCATTATTATAGAAAACATTCATGAGATGCGATTTCTCATCATTAAGATGGTTTTCATCAGAAAATCTTAAAGCTGTAGTCACTAAAGTGTTGAGAACACCAAGATTTTGAGTAGGAAGTGATGAAATTTAGCATGAAGATATTTCTCCATGTGTCTTTTCTTTCGAAAAAATGATGACAAAAATATTCATCATCCTTCCTTGAAAGGATGACGTCAAGGAATGAAACACTACCTTTTCTTTCATATTCCATGGTGAACTTTATGGAACTAGACTGATTGTTAAGATGATGGAGAAAAAAATCCAACTTTCCCTTACCATGGAACGAGATGACACAAGTGTCACCCACAAACCTCTTCCACATCTTAGGAAGAAGTCGAGGAGAGGCCAAGGCCTTTGATTCAAAGTCCTCCATAAATATATTAGCCACCACAAGGGAGAGGGGCGAACCCATGGAAACCCCACAAGTATTTTCATAGAATTCCCCATCAAAAGAGAAGAAAGTAAAGGTGAGACAAATACTGACTAATTTAGTCATAATGCGCTTGATGAATTCAATGGCCTCATTAATAGGGATATTATTCTAGAGGGAGACCACATCGAAACTCAAAAGTTTTTCATGAGGATCTAATTTTATACCCTTTAACTCATTGATAAACGATGAGGAGTCCTTGACAAAGGATTATGTAAGGCCAACACGGGGTTTAAGCTTTTGGGTTAAATATTTAGTAAGAATATAGGTCGTACCTCCTATAGTCTTGACAATGGGTCTCAGGGAAGCCTATTTCTTATGAATCTTTGGAAGGTCATATATTCTCTGGGTAAGAGGGCTACTTTCAATAAGCTTATGAATAAAATAGCTAACTGAGCTACTAGATTTTATAACAAGAGCCACACTTTTGGGGATATTCTTTAAAGGATCCTTATTAAGTTTCCTATAGATCTCGCTATTACAAAGGTGGTGCAACATTTTCTTTTGGTAATCCTCTTTATCTAGAATAGCCACAACACCAACCTTGTAGGCTTTCATAACAACAATGTCCTTGTTATTGTTTAACAACTTGAGAGTGTCAAACTCAAGTTTTCTAATGTTGTTCTTGGGGGGTTTTGTCTTTCTGAGGATAAAATCACAGTAACATCTGATGATAATTTTAGTAATGTTCAATAAGTTTCTAATACCATATTCAATGTCATAAACAATATCATTAATCAGGACCATTATAATAGCAAGGGAAAACTTTAAGCCTTTCTCAAGAAGACTATAGACCAGGTCATTATATATCAACCTTCCAATCATGCTAAGCTTGTAATTGAAGGTGAGTATATCATCTTCGTTAAAATATGTATTGGCGAGTTCCTTCCAATGCTCCAAGATAAAAACAAAGCACTGAATCATGACTTCAAAACCATCCCACCTAGAGTAGACCTAAGAAAATGGTGGGATCAAATTTCGACCATGCAATGGAGGCATAAGTGGGATTATGTTTGACTGGAAGATGGCCATAATCTATCTTCCTCTCATTTGTACCACATATAGTACAAGTTACTATTTCGTAACTTAATCGCTTTCGAGATGTGCAGGTCATCAAAAATCAATTACGTCAGCAATTGCATGAATCGGTTGGAAAAGTTAATCGACTCACAAAAAGACGTGGCTTTGCTAAGATCAATGGGAATCCTTACAAAACTACTTGGGTGTGACAAAGAGGTTTCCGACCTTTCAGATGGTCTATGCAAGGATGTTGGGGCTGTGAGTATGGAAAATTTCTTCGATGGAATGAGAGAAGATGTGAACATAGACTACAAAAAAGATAGGGTCCATCTTAAGGAGCTTTTCTAAGATCTTTTCTCACCGTCGTGGAAAGCTTCAGCTTTGGGGGTGGAAATTTTTATAGTTCTTCTTGCCTTAATTCAAATAGTGTGCACAATTATATCGCTTCTACATCATTTTCTTCTACATCGTGTTTCATATCTCCCACAACTGAGGAGAAACTCATTGTCCTTGGTTCACATCCGCCAACAAGGAAAATCCATTCATATGTCCGATGGCAAGCTTGAGGTGAGAAAAGTATCAGACCACTCACTTGTCATGACAGCGATAGAAAAAAGAAAGGCTTCTCCAGCTGCAGGGTACCTCTGCTCGTGCACAAAATTTCTCATACAATTTTCATTATGAAGAAGGTACATTTCCATAATGTTTATTATGGAAAGCTAGATTTTGAAACTTAAACTATGATAACCTCCACATATTGAAGAAAAATGGTGTTACAGGTTTGCCTACAATTCCTAGGAAACTTAAGCAATGTGATGCTTGCATTCTAGGAAAGCATAGCAAACAATCTTTTCATGATTCACATTCTAGAGCACATAGAAAACTTGAACTCATTCATTCAGATTTATGTGGTCCAGTGCATGTTCCTTTTGTAAATGGAAATAAATATATGATGACATTTATTGATGATTACACGAGAATGTGTTGGGTTTATTTATTGAAGAACAAATCTAATGCTTTTCAGACATTCAAGAACTTTCATACATGGATTGAAAATGATGCAAAATATCATATTCGCTCTATTCGCGCTGATAATGGAAAAGAATACACTTCAAATGAATTTGAAAACTATCTTCACCAACATGGGATCAAACATGAAACAACTGTGCATTATAATCCCCAACAGAACGGAGTAGCTAAAAGAATGAATAGGAAAATCTTAAATATGGTGCGCTCCATGATGTTTTTCAAGAATGTAAAATTGATGTTTTGGGTTGATGCAATTCTATGTGTTGTATATGTAAAGAATAGATGTCCATCTAATGCTATTAGAAACAAGACTCCTTGTGGAATGTGGTATGGGCACATTCCTGCGGTAAAGCATTTCAGGTTATTTGGTTCCACATGTTATGCCTTGATACCAAAGGTACATAGAAACAAACCTGGTGCAAGGAGTCATAAGTGTATCTTCCTGGGGTATTCAAACACCTCCAAATCATACCATCTCTATGCGGAAGTCAATAAAATGTTTGCTGCATCTAGAGATGTAATCTTTCTTGAATAATCCAAAACTAACAATGTTGTTGAGCAGCAACTTGATCGATTGGATAGATTCACAAATTCAAAAACATTTCAAGAATTTGATAATCAGATTCCACATCTTGAAGGGGGGATTCATATACTAAATCAACCTGTGGAATCTTCTTATGAAGCACTCTCTCTCCCGCATGAAACTCCAACAACGGATGATACTTTGAGTGATGTAATTGACAAAATTGGGAGAAACAATCTTGATTTAGTCCCAACTCAATCAACAGAGCAGCCTGGACCATCTCAGAAAGGTCCCCCAAAGTGGCTGACAAAGACACTTGAAAGTGTTCATCTTGATAAGGTTGGAAAGACAGGAACTAGAAATTTAACCCAGCAAAATGAACGCGATGATGACTCTGATTCACCTGTTGATATGGATGTTTCTTATGATTGTGAATGGAATTTGTCTACAGATTTTGAACCAACTTCCTTCAAAGAAGCTGCTTCTCATCATGAATGGAAAGAAGAAATGCAAAAGGAGTATGATGCCTTGATAAAGAATGGCACTTGGAAGCTGGTGGATCCTCCATTAGGAACCAAACCAATTGGCTGCAAGTGGGTCTACAAGAACAAGTATAAAGTTGATGGTTCACTTGGCAAGCACAAAGCCAGGCTTGTGGAAAAAAGTTCTGCACATAAGGAAGGGGTCTATTATGAGAGACTTTTCCCCCATAGTAAAATGGGCTACCATCCGGACACTCTTTACCCTAGCAGCTCAGAACGGTTGGAAAGTCCATCAAATGGATGTAAAAACTGCTTTCTTAAATGGAGATCTAAAAGAGAATGTTTTTATGTCCCAGCCTAATGGATTTGCTGTGAAAGGAAATGAACATAAAGTATGAAAACTTGTAAAATCCTTGTATGGCCTCAAACAATCACCGCAAGCTCGGTATCAAAAACTAACTAAGCATCTTCTGAAACTGAATTTCAAACATTATGATCTTGATGATGCAACTTTGTTTTTCAAGAAAGTTGGAAAAACAATTGTATATGTTGTGGTATATGTAGATGATCTTTTGATGAAAAGGAACAATGAGAGCTACATTGCATCCATAAAGAAGGAATTGAGGAAAGGTTTTGAAATGACTAATTTGGGCTATGTTCATTACTATCTTGGTATTGAAGTAACTCAAAATCCGAAGTCCATATTCCTTTCTCAAAAAAGTACACTGGAGATATGTTGAATAGGTTTGGCATGGCTAAATGTAATCCTCTGACTACTCCAATGGAACAAAAATTAAAGCTCACAACCATTGAAGGAAAAGAATTTGAGGATGCAACAAAGTATAGAAAGCTTGTAGGAAGTCTCAACTACCAGACTACTACTAGACCAAACATTTCGTTTGTTGTTGGAATCCTCTCCAGGTTTATGCAAAAGCCTTGTGAGGGACATTCATCTGCTACAAAAAGAGTTCTAAAGTGCTTGAAGGGAACTCAATAATTTGGACTCAAGTATATACAGGTGGGTGACTTCAACTTGATTGGATACTCTAATTCAGACTTCAATGGAGGCAAAGAAACTGGCGTATCTACTTCAAGTTATGCTATGAGTCTTGGATCAGGAGCTATCTCCTGGAGATCATGCAAACAATAAGTTCCAGCAGATTCCACAACAGAGGCAAAATATGTGGCAGCAGTTGAGGCAACTAAAGAAATTGTGTGGCTCAGGAAAATTCGAGAAAATTTGCAGGTAGAACAAGTACATTCGACTCCACTCATGATTGACAATACCTCAGGAATAAACTTTGCAAAGAACCCAACGTTCCATGATCAAACGAAGAACATCAATACAAAATATCATCTTATTCGATATCATGTTGAGGCCAAAACAATCCATCTTTGCGATTGTTCCACTAATGAGCAGATTGCAGACATCTTCACCAAAGCGCTTGGAAGATAAAATCTTGAAAGATTCATAACGATGCTTGGACTCACCAACAACCCTTCAGATTAAGGGGGGGAATGTTGACACCTAATCATAGCGATTGGGCTAACAACTATAAATAATGTAAATAAGTAATAGAGAAAATGGATAGTCATCGGGAGATGAAACTCAATAGTCACTCCATCATGTATATAATAATGAACAACCTAAATGAATATAGAATCTCATTTAGAGGAGTTACCTCCTGGCCCGACACCTAAAACTATGCAAACTTTCGCATGCATCAAACTCCTTCCTCCTACACTCAATATTTTATTTTCTCTAAAGTTTTCTCACTCTGTCTATCCTAGATTTTTTTTTTAGTCCCCTATTTTTATTTCCATTATTTTTTATTTTCTTCCAAGTTTTTCATGCCCTCACATAGGAGTATCTAATGAAAATGGGAATTTGGGGGTTGCCCAAAATCCCAATTTCTTTATAAAAAAAACAAGATCCTCCACCAATTCAACATTAGCATCATTAAATTCAATATACCCAACACCCTTTTACCGCCTGGAATTATCATCAAAATCTTCCTCTGCGCTGCACGCTGTCTTCAACAAACATTCACATATAACAGTTAAACGATATTTAGATGAACAAGCTTGAACACAAGATTTAACTTAATTATACAATACACACAGGCGTACACAATACTAGAACACGTTTCATATATATATATATAGAACAAATTACATTCCACGCTAAGGCATTTCAGCCTTAAAACCCAGCTCACAATGGACTACATCTTGCTCACTCACTATTTTACTCACAAATAAGATATATCTCACACCCTATCACATTACATTTATATAAGATGCATTAGGAAGAATTGATAAGATTTTCTCCCAGTTTTTCTACAATGAAAGCTCTCCAAAAGCGTGCATGGTTGTATCCATCTTATCTGCTTTAAATTATCCGCTTTAAATTCGCTTTTCTTCTTTAAAACAAGCTTTTCTCTATTCTGATCCTCTGGTCCAGGTTTGCTCACTTAGTTGCTGGTTTCTCCCGCATCAGACTCCCGAGGCACAAAAATTTATGACCTCCTGGTCATATGCTTTTGGTCTTCATAATATCAATTTTTATCCACTGCATTCTTTCACTAGAACTCGGTGAGCTGCAACCAACCTCTACAGTAACAGCCTCCTCTGTTACACGATACCTCACCAAGCCCTCCCGCACTCGGTCTTTTGGAATCCTTCTCTAGGTTGCTGCAAATCTTCTCACATTCTGCTGCCGCCCTCTACACAATAGCAAGACCATAAACTCTTCATCTTTAACTCAACTGTACCTCTTTCCGCAGAATCTTACTGCTCTGATACCACAAATGATGGACTGCTGTCTGGTTCCAAAGACAAGCTTCCCAATCTGGTAGTTATACCTTCTATGTCTTCAATCTGTTCTTTTTGCAATTTCTGGAGATCCTCGGTCATGAAATCTCTACTCTTCAATATATATAATACTTAAAGGATCTTGAATGCAACGCAGCTCTACACAATCATAAAATCAATCTCCAGCATTATATAAATGGAATTAAATCTACCAGCATTGGTATAAGGATGGTGCGCACGGCCTTTTAAACACCCTCTTGTAACTTATACAGCAATTGTGAATTGGGTTAATACACATTTAATTTAATTGACCCGCGTCCAAATCGGTGTTGTATTAACTTGGTGTACAGCGTGTAGAACTATGGGGCAGCGAGCGGCAATAACAACACAAACCATATCATATTACAGAACAACCATTGGATTAATCGATGGGAGGACAGTGCACAGGTTTTAACACTCTTCAATCACCCTTATACAACCACTATTCGCCTTTATAATGCCACGCATTTGGTTATGGAGGCAGCGCACAGTGCGGACGAAGCCACAGCCCGATGCATACAATATCACAACAATACGGTTTCAATTAAAATGATGGCGCTTGGTAACCACAGAATAATACCAAGAATCGGTCATGCGATATGGGTTTTTTTTACACAGTCTTCAAGTTGAAATCCACAGACATATAAAACTATACAAGCTACAGTATTCGCACCAATTTACAGGCATTCACATCAAATTGACACCGCCAGTTTGCAATCAACTTCCTTTCTGTTCTATTCAATCAAAAAAACCATTATGAACAGCGCTCCTCCTTTGTTTTTTTCACCACAATAAAAAAAACTTTTCCTCAAGGGTTCGCGCTCCTTCCTATACCAATCCACACTGTCTTTTTTCATGCATAAAAGAAAATCTAACTCTAGAAGAAACTTTCCTACTTAGCAGCTGATTTTTTTCCATTCCTATTCTAGCTGCTTTATTACAAAAGCGATTACCCAAACAAAGCAACAGTACCTAAAAAATCTTAGCTTTTCTTTGTCATGCCTTATTCTATCTAAAAAGATGGCATCTCCTATTTCTAAATCTAACTAAAAAAACATGGGAAACAACAGGCTAAGGATCCCACTCCTTGCCTGTAGACTTTTTATTTTTATTTTTATGGAATAAATCAAAAGATTTTTCCTCTGAATCAGATACTCCTGCATCAGTATCCATTTCCCTTCACTTCATGTCATAAATGCACGTGGATATCTCCTCTAACCCATCACGTCTTTGCCAACTATTCGGTGGTGGTGGGTGGTTGGCCATGCCAACCAACACCACTCACAACTCTCCCTCAAATCATGGATTTGTCTCTCAATTTTTAGGTCAACCACACACATAATTATTTTATAATCATGGTCATCATTTATCATTACAAACTCATTTAATAATACCAGGGGTGTTACATATATAATATTAATAAGAATTGAAGGAATGTTTTGTAAATCTTAATTCCATCTTTTTATTCGTCAGATCTTGATGTCATCAATTGCGTTTTGGACAATATCTACATTGGAGAGTGTTTTGAGTCCCGTGTAGTGAAATTTCGCATCAACATTTTGGGCTAATTATTGCAGCCCATGATAAAGAGATCCATGGAAGAATATTGATATTATTTAGTGAACCAAAACATGTAGATAAATAATAATTAATCTACGAATGTTAAAGTTATCATGCCAACCTTCATGAATAGAAATGATTAATTAAAATTGTAATTAATTGAGAATGTAGTAGTAACTAAATAATGTAATAATAATTAGGACATTGTAATTAAATGATTGTAATTAATGTAATGATAATTAAAATAATGAAATAAAAATAATCTAATTAAAATAGAGAAATAATAATTAATAAAGAAATGTTAAAGATGTTATGTCTGAATAAAGAGAAGTTAATTCAAAATGATTAATAATGTAGTTAAATAAAATTAAGTAATAATTAAACTAATATAGTAATGTAATTAAATTACATTAGTAATAATGTAGATAATTGTAGCTAATTTAAATTAATTAGTGATATTGTGATTAATAATGAGGAAAAAGATTTTCTAAGTTCCTTCTATAATCACAATAAAAGTTGTTAGGGTTTTTCTCTACTCTAAAATATCTATAGTATTTTTTTTAGAATAATGGTCTATAGAGGCAATAACTTTGGAATTCTCCGAGCATATACGGTGTTTGGTTCGTTTTGAGTGTTCAACTAATGTAGATTTCTTAGATCTATCATGAGTGATATTATACAATATTCCTTAACCCTAGCATGGATTGAGTGGCCAATTTCTCCAATGTAAACTTTTCCACACCCATTAGGGATCAAACATACACCTTTTTTTCTTTTAGGATTAGCATGGTCTTTAGAATGGTTCAACATTTGTTTTAAGGTGTTAGGAAGAGAAAATGAAACCTTAATTTGAGTTTTGTTGAAGATGTTGGCTAACTTATTGGTAGTGTCCTTGATATATGGAAGTTTGATAGATTTTATAAATTCCTTATCATTTCTTTTTTGGTCATTATTATCTAGAGAATTTTTTATAGTATACTTAATCAATTTTCATTGTACCCATGATATTTCAATAACAATTTATTATGTTAAAGTTCATTATTTAAGAGATCAGTGTAACATATTTTCTTAGATCTAATACCGAGGGTGCTTATTACACCTATTTTTTGTGAGGGACGATGGTGAGAGTCCTATGTATGCATTTATAGACTTTAGCATTGAAAAAATATTTTTAAATATACATTAATATTACTTAACTTTGCATAGTGAAATATTATGATCCACATTGAAGTTTCTTTTGTTATTAATAATATTTTTAAAATGCTACTTAAGTATGTATGCATGTATCATAAAACGTTTGTATGAATTTATACACTTTCGCAGTGAAAATATTTTTTTTATTACACATTAACATTACTTAAACCTTGCATAGTGAAATAATTTATTTATGGTGCATTTTGACCTTTGTTTTATTATTAACAATATTTTCTAAATGCTATAGAATTTTTCTACAAATCTTCTAGCTCTGATACCATGTAGAAATTTCACCTGTAGAACAAACCGATATATGCAATGTCATAAAGCATAATACTTGTTCTACTTCTACAAAACATTAAGCGGAAACATAATCGAATTCATGACCAACATCAAGTAGAAACATGCATAACTGATCAATAGAAATAATCACACATAACACAAGATATATCTAGGGGAAAGCACCAGCATAAAACCCCAACCATGTATTATCAATCAAGTGGAAATCCTCAGCAAAATACAAAAATAATCAGCTCAAAAGCTATTCTGCTCTCTTTGATGATCTTCAATCAAAAGATAAAAATCATGGACTACCTAGGCCTCAATATATAGTCCAGAAGTCCTCCAATCTCCTATAATAGATCCTTCTCCATGCAAGGAACACTTACTAGAAATTTCCAAGCATCTGATAGTACTGACAGAACTGATATGCAACAGTTACCCATGAGTGAATCCTCATTTATCTAAAATAATATTTGTCACATGCATGCAAGCATTAGCAAACTATATTTTATTATTTTAACAACTTGTTAAAATAATCTAACTGGACTCGATTAGTTAGAACTAAGTCAACTAATTCTCTTATTATAGAATTGAACCTTATCTCCTTTAATCAAGGGATAAATTCCTAAATCAAAGGAAAAAATAATTGCATGATCCCACAAAGACTTCAAGTTTAATTTTCCGTAATTAATTTACTCATGGAGATTAATTAATTAATATTTTAAACTGTTGTTAAGACCAAAATTAATTTTACTTCCTATAGATAGGTTAGGGACTACTATAAATAAGAAGGGACCCAGAAATGCTATTTTTATAACTTTCTATTTTTAGCAATTGCACCTCTCACCCAATGTGGCCAATGACCTCACTGGCGAAACTGCTATTTTTAGACATGCCATTTTTAGTACATTCTAAATTTAACATTTCTTGTTGTACAGTAAATTAGATATTAAAAAAGTTATAGTCTTAAAAAAACAATAAATTCCATAATGAAATATAGTTGAAAATAGTAAGTTCCAAATCCAAAGTGAACTAAAGTTTGAGTGTGCTATTCCCTCATGTGTGTTTCGAATTAAGTAGAATGTGCTCTTAAAATGTGTTTTCATTGAGATTCTATTTTAGTTGTTAATTAATAATGTTGTTATTTTTCATTTTTAAGTGTGATATTAAAATTTAGGATATGAGGATATGACCCTTTTTTAATATATTGTTTTGAGATGTTTTATGATTTTTGGAATAGGCCAATATAGATTTTTTTAAAATAATTTAATTTTGGAACATCTATACTTCCTAATTTTTTCCTACGTTTTTCCCTATTGAATGTTAGGTAGTCGATTTTTTTCGCTGTTGTGTGGAGTATTCTATTGAATGTTAGGTAGTCGATTTTTTCCGCTGTTGTGTGGAGTATTCTTTGCTTCTTTGTAACTGTGCTGTTGTGTGGAGTATTCTTTGCTTCTTCGTAACTGTGTCGTTGTGTGGAGTATTCTTTGCTTCTTTGTAACTGTGTTGAGTGCTAGAGTTTTACTTGAGTGTGTAATGGAGATATAAGGTGGAGAAAGTTTTTAGAAACTCCACTTGAGCGGAGACATAGCTGTAATAAGAGAGAGACAAAATATTCTCTGCACCGGAATTGTGATAATAAAATGTCTTGCAGTGGCCATGCAAGCGCTGCGTCTGCAGACTTGGCAGCCCAGAGTTATTTAGACAGTGATAATAAACAGACTTCGGTGCGCCATGAAGAGCCAGTTGCGAAGACTGAGTTCGAAAATTCTGAAGAGCCAGTTACCAACAATAGCTCTGAGGGTAAAAGTAAGCTAGATGCCAAGATTCCCTCCGAGATCCAGGCAGATGACAGTGATGACGGGCAGCAGAGGCAACCGGGACAATCAATGTATGGACGGATCAGCGACGAGGAATGGAATAATTTTACTGAATGGGAACCCCGTGATCCTCTCAGATCGGCGGCGTCAATAGTCAGAGTTCCCGAGTTCCTGAAAGACACAAAAAAGGAAGCATATGTCCCTCAAACAGTTTCCTTCGGTCCATATCATAACAAAAGTAAAAAGCTTCCTCCAATGCACGATTTCAAAGTAACAGCCCTGCGTATAATGATGAACAGGGCCAATACCAAGAATGACATGCATCCAGGTGCTGCCTATTTGATCAACAAGGCAGCGGATGCGATCCTCAGAGAGGAGGACAAAATCAGGGCCATCTACAAAGAAAGCATCGATTGCGATGGAAAGACCCTTTCTCGGATGCTATGTTTGGACGGTTGCTGCATTCTAGAAGTATTGAGAACTCTGGCAGGGGAACCGCATAAGCCGGATCACCCTATTTTTGGGGAAAGCAAGCTCGCTGCATCCAAAATAGTGATGGACATTGTGATGCTCGAAAATCAGATACCTTGGATCGTTCTCGTAGAGTTACTACGAATGGAGTACCCCAGCGACGTCGAGGTCAAGGAGAAGCTTTTGAATCTGCTGGTGGATGGAACATGGCCTTTGTTCCAAACTTTCGTCGAGAATAAAAATGCTCTTATCCAACGGTTAAAGCAAATTAAAGAAGTTGATCATGTTTTAGATTTCTTGCACAAGGCCATTCTAGATGAGCCTCCCATTGATTCTAGGCCTGCAGATCAAGATGCGCATCGCATCGCAATTCCAAGTTGTATTGGCAATTTCTCTCTAATTCTCGAATTCAAAACTACAGCAGGGAGTTCTGGCTTCGAAAGCATCCCTCGTGCAGTAAAACTAAACAATGCCGGGATCAAATTTAAACCATGCGGTGAAGGCATAAGTGGGATTCGGTTTGACAAGAGTAAGGGCGTAATTTATCTTCCTGCGGTCTGTATCACATACGGCACAGAGGTACTATTCCGTAACTTAATCGCTTTCGAGATGTGCAGGCCATCGGAACGCAGTTACGTGAGTAGTTACGTGAATCTCATGCACGATTTGATCGGCTCGCAAAAAGACGTGGCATTGCTCAGATCAAATGGAATCCTTACAAATGGGATTGCGAGTAACAAAGAGGTTGCCGACCTATTCAACGGTCTATGCAAGGGGACCGTGAGTATGGGGAATCTCTTCGTAGAAGTGAAAAACAATGTGAATGAGCTCTACAGAAATAAATTTGGGCTCCACTTTGCAGAGCTTGTTCGGGACCATTTCTCATCGTCCTGGAAAGCTTTAGCAACGGTGGCGGCAACTGGTATACTGTTAATAGCCAGTGTTCAAACAATCTTCACAGTTAAGAAGTAGCCTCTTTGCTGTTTTTTTCGTTCGAAATAGATAAGTGATTTGTAGTCGGTTGATGATTTGCAATTTGGATCAGATGTATCACCATCCTAGTTCTAGTTGGTTTAAGCGAAGTGTACTTAGTTAGTTTAAGATAGGGAGCTTTGTAGATAGATTAAGTAATTTGAGTTTGGTTCAGGTTGGCCATACTATGTATCGAACTTGTCAGATGATGTATCTGACCGAATATTATTCAAATAATTTCGTAGTGTTTGTTTAGTATTCTCCACTTCTAAATATTTTTCTGTGAAAAAACATTTAATATAATACAGGTATGTACTAGCTATATTCGTGTATATTGGTTACAAACTTGCCATAAATTATTAACAAAATTATATTATAAAGTTTAGAGTTATCATTGTAATATTAACGCTTCAAACAATTACATACAAATTCTGAAAATAAAATAAAACATTTTCAACTCATTCATATAAACCATATATAAATAAATTTATTATAATTATATAAAAATTAAAATTAAAAAATTCATTTATATCAACAAAAAAATAATAAAAATAAGGCAAAAAAAAATTATTATCTAATTCATACAATCAAAAAAATGTTAGTTTTATTATATTTATTGGAGAACTTCAAATATTTTAGTTTGATTATCATATTATCGTAAATTATATTTTATAAAGAAATTAGTAAATCTCAATTTTTAATTTTTAAGTTTCATATTTTAATCCTCCAGATTTACGCTTCATGTTTTAATCCTCCCGATTTAAGCGGAAATATGTTGAGTGCAATAATGTGTTATTTAAGTCGAGATAGAGATAGGGATTTTTCTAACGAGTTTAAATAAATAGAATGAGTGAGTTTATATCTATCTGGTTGAGTTTACATTTATCTTATTGAGTCTCAGCAACATAGGTCATTTTTTCCTATGTTGCAATTGTCTTAGGGTGTTATTGTTGTGGTTCTTGTATAAGATTATTTAATTTTTATTTTTTATGACGTTATTTGAATATGTATATATAAAATTAAAATATTTTTTTTAATATAGTTTCAAAAATTAAGTAAATATGATCAATATGTAAATTGTAAAATAATTATTATTTAATATTTACATTTAAAATCTTTTAAAAAATACCCGTCACATTTAAACCAATGACACTAATATATCTATTATAATATTTTAAAACATATAGTTGTGATATTTTTAATGCAAATACATTTAAGTAGTGCTAATACTTAAATGCAATGTGTAATATTAATTTTTTTTTTATATAATATTAACAGTAAGAAAAATATAACCATTTTAAAAAACAATATCATATAATTTTTCAAAAATCACTTTCATAAATATATAAAATAAAATAAATTATTATAAAAATGTAAGTATATTTTTTAAAAACTAATAATCTCATTATATATGTTGGTGGACGTTGGTTTTCCTACACAAGTTGAAGCGATGACAAATACCATGACATGAACAGGTATAAACCTACCCCACAGTTGCAGGATTTACAAGCAGCTTCTAAGCTATACCTTGTCAACGTTATGCTTAATCATTGTTTGACGAGCTATGTTATCTCGTATACTAGACTATCCTTGACACTTCAAAACCTTCAACCTGAAATATAAGAAGAGAGAAAATCCCTCTTCTGTTTACGCAACATACAACCGATTACCATTCAGCATTCAAAATCGATTTTTGCCAATTTTCATTCATCTTTCGCCGGATGGTATCATGTTTCTAAAGAGAGGAAGAAAAACAAACATAACAAACACTTCACGCCAAAAGTAAATGGTCAATGTATATATCCTTTTAACAATTTAATTCCCATGACCATGTCAGGTCAATAAATTGAACAGAGTGTGTATATATATAAAATTTTGTAAAGTGGCATAAATATAAGATGGAAAACCATTAGATTTTAAATAAGTGTACTATGTAATTTTGTTATTTAGTACGGTTTTTTTAAGTGCAAAAAGTGATTAATCAATTTTATATTGATTTTTTTTTTATGTATCTATGTTTTCACTGTATAAAATATACATTTAAACTTGATAACATATACAATGCAAATGAAGCATATACCATATACATTTAAACTTGATAACATATATAGAATGCAAATGAAGCATATACCATAAATGTGTTGGGCCAAAATATTTTATTGATTTATTTTTCTAGTGTTTTTAATATATAAAATGTTAAAAATAGCTTTTATATATTGTTAGTATGTCTAATTATTTGATCATTTCTTTTTATAATAAAAAATTAATCCTCTGTAAAAAAGTATCATATATTATGTTGACCACGGTTGCGCACAGAGGTAAGTAAGATGTCTTTGATGGTAGTAAGGGTGTGATTATGCGTAGCAAGCCAAGGAAGGTGCATGAATGGTTCTAACACATGGGAGGTGGAATGAGTGCGCCCCTTGGAAACCTGTTTAAACATGTAGCTTCGAACGAAACACATATAGATGCATCACAAGCTAGAAAGAAGGAGAACCAAGAGTCCAAAGTGATGGTTAAAACAACAACACATTTGAGTAAGGTTCATATATACATATACAAAAAGAGTCTATACATATATGCGTAAACAAACAGATACATATATCATTAGAGTAAACAAGTTAAATGAAATAAAATAACAACATATGCATGAAATGTTTTGGCTTTGTTATATTAAGTAGTGAAAGTTCCAATCATACAGTACAACAATGACCATCCACTAGTACAAATAATGGAACATTACAGTTACTGCTACCTGCTTCTCCAAATAGATGTACTAGCTCTGCACTGTCGAGAAGCCAAGGCTCGCTACAATACTCTCCAAGTTTTCTTTAAGATACACCTATTGAAAGCTTGTCTTACCAAAAATCCGTACAATAAGTTATAAGTTACTATAAATAGAAAAGGGTGGGGTGACCCTTGACATTCCCCTTTGTGACTGTCCATCTACACACATAACTCTTCAATTACTCTATGAATGTTACATTCAACTATCGACACTTGAAGTTCCACTTTACAAGATGTTACATACAATATGCACATGTACCCATGTGAGACCAAATAGGCTTGAGCAAGCCATGCAAGACATCACTATGACTCAGACAAGTGTGGGAAGACCAACTCTTTGAAATCCTCACGATGGTTGACAGTGGCAAGCTCATGCCAAGCTTGGTAGTCTGTGATGGTGTCCATGTACTATGTGGTGAAATCTTTATGGAAACGAACTTTTGCCTCTATTGCATCTGGGTACACTAATTTGGCTCCTCTATCCAACTTGTTTGATAGCATGCACATCATTGTCTTGAGTGCGGCTGGACCAGTGACATACTGATGCATGGTGTCTGAAATGATTGTCAAATATGTGCTAGTTTCTATGTGCATCAACTCGTCAAAGTGAAAGTCCAACTCCTATTGGAATTGACCCTTTGTCTTTGCCTCGATGAGTGTCCCAATAGATTGGATCGCATGTGCTCACACAAAAAAATCCAAGCTTCTGAACAACCGTGCATGGGAAGCCTACAAACTAGTGATGAGTTGTGGGTGTTCCTCATAGTGCTGGATCTGAGTCTAGATGCATGCCTTTAACTCAACCGCCATGGGCTTCATCATCTTGGGCAAGTATAACGAGGCTCCCTTGTATCTAATTTTCCCTGTTTGCGTGCGGTTGACATCAATATGCAACTTTGACAAGATACATGCTCTCCTAGCACAACACTATTGCAAACCATTGAGATGGACAACTGCCTTATGCATGGTACCAAATATGTAATGCAATGTTCACATGACTGTCTCAAGGGACGATACTTCATCCAATATTTCCTTCTTTATCTCTACTTTGGCGGACGTTCTAACAAGTTCTCCTCCCTTCTTTTCCATCTATGACTCCTTAGCCATTCGCTCGTTCTCTACTATCAAGAAGCGAGCACTCGAGCTAGTGGCTTCAACATATGATCTGGTAGCATCAACCAATCCTGCTGGATGCTTGTGAACATCGAATACGATCACTCATTCGTCAAACTGCACAGGAGATGTGTGGACATTCAGAGTAGACACTCTGCACAATTGCACAAATCTATGCTGTGACTTGTCGAATGATATGTTGGGCATCTTGATCTCTTCTTCCAGATTATCTCCAAGGATCTTAGTATCTCCTTGGTCTCTTGGGACTTTCTCTTCTTCCAGATCTGGTGAAGCTAGTGGGCCGACCTCTTGATCGTAAGGGTCGACCTCTTGGTAGAATATTCTTCCAATTCCTCCTCTATAGCAATTAAAATTGGTGGGATAACTTCACCTTTAGGTCCATAAAAGATTTATGGTGTTGATAAAGTTGAAGTTTCAATAGTTACTAATGTTTGAGGGGTAACCGGTTGATCGTCTTCTAGTAAATTAACAACTTTTGAATGTTCAAATTCAAAGTCCAAATTTTTGGGTAAATGAACAATAGTTTCAGAAAGAGGTTCCTGAACAAATTCAGGCGTAGATGTAACTTCTGTTTGAATTAGGATAGATTCTGGATTAACTTCTGGTTGAACTAATTCAAATTCAGAAGTACTTTCTTGTTGAGAAACTTCAAGTTGAGGATCAACTTGTTATTGAAGAATGTTGGTTACCGTTTCACTAGGATCATTAATAATGTCCTCAGTAATTGTGAAACTTCTTCTTCAGAAACAGATGGGCCAGAAATAGTTAGAGTAACTCGAGTCTCAGTACTTGCCAAAATAGATGATTAAGGTAATTTAGATGAAGAACTAGGATTTCTTGATGTATTATACTTAGTTAAGTGAGA